>LFZO01000289.1:2330-46852 GCA_001578225.1 Pseudocercospora musae | reverse complement strand
ATTATCCTCGTCGTAGATGCGGTTACCAAGCTCGTAGTCGCCTTAATGTAGTTACTAAGCACTACTACGGATAGTAGGTTGAGCTATACGCTTATCGCGAGCCATCTTGCGCGGTCGTTGTAGGATATTAATGTCGAAGTTTTCGCGAGGTAAGAATTAGCAATATAGCTTAGAAATTGATAACGTAACCTACCCGAGGTTTCTACGGCAATAGCGACCTAGGCGATACGCAGATACTATAGGACGAGTACTAAGTAGTACAAAAGTGAAGCTTCCTTTATGTAGCCGGTAGTGTAGCCGGTCTTTTAAGTAACGCTTATAGAACCTAGAAAAAGTCCGGGTTCTAACCTGAAATTAGTGTAGGTCCTAGAACCCGAACCTAAACCAATCGTCTAGTTCCCGCTAAGAAACCGAACCCGGACCCAATTTCTCGGGTTGTACCCAACCTACTAGGACGTCTAATTATAGGTATGCTTTTATCTTAATATTATATATTAGTCTCTAGTATAATACATTGTCGAATGCTCCTAATATATCTAGGCATAGTATTAATACTACTATTATTAGGTCCGTTCTCTAGACCGTTTAGACCTATTCTGTTATTAGCTCTAAGGCTAATATAGTAGATCTTCCTAGTCTAGCTCCTATTTAGGACTAGGGAAGGAGATCCCTAGCCTCTACTTCTTTACTTATTCTCTCTACAATAATAGCCTCTAGGACCTTTACTAAGGTATTTAGTAGTACTATAGGTCTATACGCTCCTAGTTTAGTATAGTCTAGCTTCTATAGCTTCTTTAAGATAACTATTATAGAGTATTTGAAGGGTTTAGGATAGTATCCTTATTAAAGGCATACTATAAAGAACCTATATAGTATATATCCTAGTTCCTATCGACATTCCTTAAGCATTAGGTTAACGATCTAATTAGGCCCTAGGGCTTTATCCTTAGGAAGCCTATTAAGTATCTTCTAGAGTTCTCCTATTCGGACTTCTTCCTCTATCTAGAATAGGCTCGGGTAGGATACGTTTTGTATGTCTTCTAAGTCGGCTTGCCTTAGCTCGGGGAAGAAGTATTAGGCTAACGCCTCTACTTTCCCTTAGTTTTCTGTTTGTATTGTACTATCCTTATCCTTAAGCTCTAGGAATTGTAGGAGGGGATGCCTCTATCCTACCCCTTCTCTAGCCTATTTTACTAGCTTCTATATCCTATTCGGGTCTTTAGTAATTTCTTTAACTATATCCCTTTAGCCTAGGTCCCTATCTTTCCTAATCTACTTGCCTTTAGCCTATAAGGCTATTAGGTATACCGCTAGGTTCCCTTCTATTCTATCTTGTCTCTATATCCTCTTTAGGTATCTTATCTTCTTTACTACCTTGCTATACTCCTTTGACTAGGTTATTTTGGTATACTTAGATAGTTTAGCCTTAAGGATGTCCTCTTAGATTATCTTAGTAAATATCTCTTAGATCTTTTAGGCTATCTTATTAAGCTATTATAGTGTATCTATTGCTTTAGTAGAGATTTCTTATACCTCCTTCTTTACTCTAGTCCTAATCTTGTCCTAGTCTACCTTTTTCTATTATAGCCTTTACGTCTAGGCTCTAGTATTAATCTAGGCCTATAGGATCGTAGTTTAGATTAGTATATAGTCTAATCCTATTTCTAGGTCTATCCTTGTTTTGTATTCCTATATATCTTGTTAGATTCCTATAGTCCTAAATACTAGGTCTAGGGTCTAGTAGCTCTTAGGAGTCTCCTATATAACTATACCTAGCTCTAGTAGTAGGTCGAGGTTAGTGTTTTCTATAATAGTAATAAGGTAGTCTACTACCTAGTATTAGTTCTAGGTATTATTCCCTCCCTACCTAGGATAGTATAGATTGAAATCCCCTAGTAGGATAGTCTCTTCCTCCTCTTTTCCCTAGGTTACATCCTCTATTAGTAGGAGGGTACCTAGGGCGTAGTCTCTTATAGGACTAGACGGGTTATAGTAGTTTACAATGTTAACCTATCTCCCTTCTATAAGGAGTCTAACTATAATTATGTCTCCCGAGTATTCTTTTGTAGTCTATATTTATATACTAATTTCCTTAGATACGTATATAGTAACCCTTAGGTATACTACTCCTAGGAGTATAGTATAGTATCCTAAGTATACTACCGTATTCCTATTACTAAGGCTAATCCATAGTTCCTAGATTACTATTATCTAGTATTCTTCCGGGTTTAGCTATTAGAGGAAGGGGATTTAGATCTTATTTGTACTATGGTTAGTATTGTACTATAGGATAGTAAGCTTCCCTTAACTACTATTTATCCTAGGCGTTCTAGTATGCCTATATGTCTTCTATCGCTTCCTAGCTTTAGCTTTAGCTTAGTTATCCTTCTTAGCTTATAGCTAGGGGGAATAGGGAGGAGATCTTAGTACTCTATAATCTACCTACTAAGGTAGTAGAGTTTGTACCTATTAGTCTCCCTAGTAGTCTTCTTAACCTATTATCTATGTCTAGGTCTAGGCTTATACTTCTAACTTTTCTCTTAGATCTAATAGTTATCTACCCTTCTAAGTCTTTTAGGTCTTTTAGGTAGGTTAGGTAGTTCTAACTCTTAGTTACTTAGTCTCTAAAGGCCCTTACTTTCGCAATAGCTACTTGTTTTACCTTACATAATACTAACTATACTATATAGGTACCTTAGTAGTTACTACATTTTCTTGTTATTCCTTAGTATTCGTCTGTTCTATATAGTCCTACGCATTTTCCGTATACCTATTCGGCTCTATAGTACTTTGCAATATACCTAAATTGCCTATACCTTAGGTATTGTATAGGTCTCTACTTCGGATCGAATTCCTCTACTATAAGAAGGATGCCTTAGGATATAAGGCCTTTCTATATAATTTCTCTTACTTAAGCTAAGCTCTATATGTTTAGGATAATAGAGGAGTGTGCCTTGCCTTCTATAGCCTTCCGGCTCTTTAGCTAAGCTACTTAGGATATCCTAAGATTCGGGTAGAGTCTTCCGTTTTCTTCCTATATCTTATAGATACAGCTTAGGTCCTTCGGGTTGAATCCTACGGCCCTAAAGCTATAGACTAGTACCTAGTATACTAGAGCCTCTACTATAGTACTAGGGAGTGTCTTCTATATCTACTCTAGTTTATTCGTTAGCTTGTCTTTAGCGGGTTTGGATACTATAAATACCTATAGGTCGCTACTTTCAAGTTTCTTAATAGCGATTACCTCTAGGTCTTTAAGTCCCTAAAGTATCTCTTAGTTAGTAAGGCCTTTTATCTTTTCTTACTCTTCCTTATAGCTAACTCTTATTGTAATTATGTAACTTTTAAAGGGGATTTTCTATATACTTAGTATAGCTAGCTAGCCTTAGGAGGTAGCCTATACCTATATTCTCGGTTCGGGTGTTTTCGTAGTTTGTAGGTTCTATAAATAGGTTCGGAGGGTGTCTATAGTATCGGTATCTTTCAATTAGTATAGGAGCTAGGTCTAGGCTCGCTAGAGGAGGGAGAGGAGGGATAGGGAATCTAGGGCCTAGGGAGTATCTAGTACCTTTTAAATATCTTCTATTAGGGTTTATAGGTTCTTTTAGATGTTTCTACTCGTTTTTAGCTAATTAGGCTATTCTTTCGGGCCTTTAGGGCCTAGTTTAGGTATTGGTTAGCCTTTAGTCTAGCTTTAGGGTAGAGGCTAGATCCCTCCCTCCCTCTACCTTTCCTTAGATCTACCGTCGCGGTATTGTTTCTAGGAAGGTATATTCGTGTCTCCTATGCTCGTAGGCGCTAGCGCCTTAGCCTAGGAGTTAGACATGTTTTTAGATATATAATATCTTTATATATATATATATATATATATATATTACCTAGATAGGAGGACTCTACTACTAATAGTACTATATTATTAATAGCGATAAAGAAAGGCTTATTTGTACTAAGAGGAAAGTATTATCTAGTAGATAGTAGCTATTCGAAGAACCTAGATTATATATTAGTACTATACTAGAAGATACGATATTATCTTCGAGAATAGAAGGCTTTAGCCTAGAAGCCTAAGATAGAGGAAGAGTTATTTAATCTATACTATTCGTAGCTTCGTAACTATATCGAGTAGATATTTAGTATTATAAAGGAGAGATAGCCGCTTCTTAGCCTTAGTCTAAATAAGGGCTATAACGCACTCTAGTAGTTCTAGTTTATATATACGCTTATAGCTCTTTATAACTTTATAAACTACTATAATTAGACTATCGAGACTAAATCGTTTTAATAGTAGCTAGATAACTATAATCGTAGATTTAATATAGATAATATCATCGAGGAGGTAGTAGAGACTAATCGAGAATAGATAGCGATAAGAAGTAAGATATTAGTATATAGAGACAAGATAGTATTAGTAATATAGTAAGATTATTATACGAGGCTAGAAGCGATAAGGCTATTTAAGGATAATTAAGTTAGAGAGAGTATATATAGATTAGTAGAGGCTAGAGTATACTCGAAATTGTAGCGTATTTTAGTATAGATAAGTCTTAGCGCAATTTTTACGTTAAACCGGTATTTCTACTCTAATCTAGAACTTTAGATAGATCTCTTATACGTTATCGTCTCTATCGTTGCCTTCGAAGTCCTCTAGTATCTAAAAGTAGAAAGCTCTAAGCTTAGTATTAAAATCTAATAGTTATTACTAAATCGCTATTATCCTAATAATAATACTAACCTTTCTTTTATCTATTCTAACTAGCTAATAGTTTATTAGTAGATACTCTATATAAAAAATAACGAAGAGAATTAGTTATATAGCTATTAAGGAAACTTGTAATAAAGTTAAATTTTATAGTTTTTACTAAGCCTAGGTCTTAGAATTATATATAAGCTTACTTAGAGGAAAATATAGCTTATTTTAGGACAATAATATATCTAAGAATATACGTAATATTAACTTCGGAGCCCGTTCTAAGATCTTTATATAAAAACTAATAATACCTTCTCCTAAATTTATAGTATAGACAATCCTATAGTATTCTAAGAAATATAGTTATCCTAGTAACATTCTCTACCTATTTTACTACTACGAATACCTATCTTAGCTTTCGAAGTATATATTATAGATTAATAGTAACTAAGCCTCCCTATATCTATAATATATCTTATATACTAGATAATTAGTAGATATGCCTTAATAAGTAATCTAGCTTATAATGTACTACCTTTAGTACTCTAGAGGTACTATAGAATACTCCTAGATAGGCTATATTAGTACCTTAGTTATAGGCAACGAAGGGACTTCTATAGGTACCTCTAGCTCTTTACCTTCTTCCTTATCTATACTACCTCTCTTCTTTGATAATAATAACTACTATAGTATCTTCTCGAGATTATTATCTAGATATCCTATTATTCGACTCGCTATACCTTCGTTCTTATAGAGGTCTATTATCGCTATCTTCTTACCGAATATTAGCTTCTAGATATCCTTATAATTTATAGTATACTTAGTAGCTACTATTACAATTGTCTCCTATAGCGCCTTTAAGGCCTATAACCGGATCGCTAGGGAAGCTATTAGAGACCTTAGTAGTATTAAGAGATCCTTAATTACTATCGTTATCTCGTCCTTGTAATAGATATAATCTACCTTAAATAGCTCCTTATTCTTCTACTTACGACTAGATATACTACTATTAACTCGACTTAGTATATTACTATAGCTTAGAGACTAATCTTCTTTAGATATAGGCGAGCTATCGTTATTAATATTAACTATAATAGTATCTTTCTTCGCCTATAACCTCTATTATATCTCTTCTAGTATCTCTTAAATAAGAACCTCTATAGTTTAAGTACTCTCGCTAGTTATAAGATTATCTCTAAATAGGACCTCGAGTTAAGTATAATACTTAGATAGAGTATTACAATATATTAAATAGTCTAGATATACCTTATAATATATCTCCTTAATATCCTTACTATCTATATAAGGAGGATATCCTATCTATCTACTAATTCTTCTAAGGTATACTTTCTAGCGCTTCTAAGGACTATAGAAAGTATTATACTTACTACGTAGCTACTTTAGGTTTAGGTTTAAGTTAAACTTAGTATTTGCCTACTTTATAAAGTCGTTTATTATCGAGTCTAAGAAGCCTTAGTTATCGTTCTATACTACTATATACTTATATAATAATACTAATATCTCTTCTAGCTATTCCTTATTCTATAGATATAGTACTATACGTATATACTTCTTCTTCTTATTATCCTTTATAGACTACTTTGCCTTATTATCTATAACCTTCTTCAAGTCCTTTAGTAGTATAAGGAGCGACGGCTATAGTACTATATAGTAATAGAGACGATATCTATACAAAGAACTAAGGTTACGAGATAGAAGAATTATACTAAGAATAGCTAAGATACGTTAAATACTAAAGAGACGATAAGATATACTATAATAAGATAGATATACTATAATCGTCGTCTTATTAATAAGACAACACTTATCCATAAGACAAGACGAAGTATTTAGGGCCTTAGTGATTTTTAGCATTTAGGCCACTAGCTCGTATAGGCCACGTTCAACGCTCCTCGTCTAATCGTGCATCTGCTTCAGGCAAGGACCTTCAAGAGTGTACAACACCTTCATAGAAGAAAAGAAAATTTGAGGCAGGATGTCGATCTCGCTAGACACGAATCCCTGAGGGCAAGTAGTAGAATCTATAAGAAACCACGGCAAGGAATACCAGGCCCGCGGATTTCAATAAAAACACCTTTTTCATTCGATGTACTGATCGTCAGTCGAACGGATGTTTTCGAGAACCACCGCTGCGCTCTACATGCACTGCCTCCCGAAATTCTGTACGTTCTCCTCCGTAAACCCCGACACAAGAACAACATTTTCCGACCGCACAATTCGCCTACACGAAGGAAACCCTGGATCGAATTATTCCCTTGCATCACTACCTATTGATCACGCCCTCAATCCGGCGCAAGATGCTGTACGAATTGCATTATTCGTATTTCTGCAACCTATCATCTTGGTGACGCAGCATTCTGCGGCATTCTGTAGGGTGATGGCGAAGCAACTGAAAGATGCTTTGGGGATGTCGGACTGGGGTGACAAGTGTGGGCTTTTGCTTTTGGGTTTTGTTTCACCGGGTGTTATTTGTGTGTTGGGGAGGAGGAATTGGGGCCTTGGTTTGTGGGGGGGGGAGACTGTAGATTTGATCAGGCTTCTTGGGATGGGGAGCAAGGAGGAGGTTGAGGGTGTGTTTAGAGGGGTTTCATTATTATCCGGAGTATTACGGGTGTGCGCTTGGAGTTGTGTCTGGGTAGAAAGAAGTTATGAACTGGAGCGGACGAGTAGGAGTGGTCGCAATTTAAAATTCATGTTGAGGTGTGTTGTCCGTGTGCGCTTTTGTGTTCTGTATGTACATCTAAAATTATGGAGTAAACATTTGCGGATGCTCAATTATGCGGATTTTAGACTTGCCGCCAATGAGGAGAGCCGAAAGATGAGAGTAACATGGAAGAAGTTTGGAGTCATATGGGCATGTACGGGCTCAGACCAGGGCCACGAGGAATCACTCCAAGTGGCACTCCAGCTCCAGCTCCGATACCACCGAGAGGGTTGATGATACCAGCATCCAGACCTCCACGTAGTCCAAGCCCTGCTCCAGGAAGATTACCACCTAGATTCAAGCCACCGATGTCCGGCAGGGGCAATGCAGGCTCCACCATTGCGGTGTCATCGTCGAGCATTCCAACCAGACCCGGACCATTAGCGATAGCCAGAGGTGCCACGACCGCATCTCGAGTGAGATGTTGTCTTCTTGCAATTGCCCCTCCGCCCGCTGCTCTCCTCGCGAGGATGTTGCCGGTGCCAGTGACAACCAAGAGTTGTGCCTGTTGATAATCATCTCTGAACGCCTGACTACGATAATAAAGATCCTGAAACTCTTCCCCATACCATGCCTGGATCTTCGTCATATTGGGCAGTCCTCCTGTGTAGCGTGGCGCAGGCGGATGATGGTGATAGATGTCATGGTCACGGTTCAGGAACGTGCGATGATGGGCGACGGGGCCGTGTTGTGCTGCTCTCTTGGCAAGGAACATGCGGGCCCATTTATGTAGCTCTGCATTGATTGGGCCCGGTTCGGGGTCTTGATCGACATTGTAAAGCTCACGAAGTAGGATGATTGGATCTTCGTGGGTCCACGGCACCTGCCACATGTGTCCGAGGGCATATCTCTGTAGCTCGACGAATTTCATGCCCTCAGCCGCTTTGAACACTCTGATGTGAGTTACGATGCTTGTGTCGGGAGGCGCTGGTAGCCCTGGCGTGTGCTCGCGATACAATACTGGTGGGCCATCGCCTCCTTTCACAGGCCCATGCAAATATTTCTCGAGAGGTGTAGCACAGTAGCCGTTCTTGCTGATGTAGTCCCAGATACACTTGAATGTCTCGAAAGTCGTGTCCACGGGCACCTTCAGCTCGAAACGCTCATGTTTCAAAAGCGGCTTCTCCAAGCTCTTGAACGTGAGAGCTTTCTCGCGCACTGCCATGACGCGTTTGACGAGGCCTCTATCGTCCCACAGCATCTCGATATAAGTAGCCGAAGGAGGACATTTGTTTCTCTCCATCTCCACGAGCTTGCCGTCCTCGGCGAAATCCCAGACCTTCTCTCCTTTGGCCTCCATGTCTAGCTCAAGCGCCCTGCCGAAGTCGATCATCTGCCAATTCTGTACATCAGCTGGAGTCACATGTCTGTTGTCTCTTAGGCAGTTTGTCTGGTTATCAACGAGGCCAAAGCCCACGTGCTGTCCGCCGGGATTAATGGCAAGGTGCGGATCAAGCCCTCTGCTAGCAGTCAGAGCGGTGGCCATTGCCGCTCGTCCAGGAGGTACGCCCATATCTCGTTGACGCCTCTTCGAGGCATGAAAGATGAGCTCCAATTCACCCTCCTCGCACTCCTTGCTGATGCCTCTGATGGCCATCAAAAGAACCGCGAAATGCTTGCCGTCTTCGAGGCGTCCATCGGCCCGGTCTCCTCGCTTTTGTGCACCACAGCAGACTAGAAAGTAGGCATGTATCATCTGGTGAATCATCACTTCGAGAAGTTCATCGACATCAGCTATGCCGTCGTCAAAGAGTAGCTGATTGAGCTGGATGCAGATGCGCGGTATTGTCGGGACGACATTGGGCGCAGATGTCTTGCCTGGAGAACAACTTGCTTGCGGCGACCATGTGAGAAAGACCATCCCTTTCAGCTTGCCACCAAAGATTGCCGCATCCAGCATGTCAAATATTAGGAATGCTTCATTATACCGCACGCTGTCGAAGGACTCGCGGATATGGTCAATTGCATCGGCAATGTCCGGTCTGCTGTTGTTGAGATACTTGTAGAGCCATGCTGTTGCGTAGTCAAGGGTCCAGCCAAGGTCTCCAGTGGTCTCAATAGTCTTGTCCGTGAGCGAAGTAAATCCTCTGACCCCGGTCGGATCTGGAGCGCGGTATGGATTCCGGCCTGGATGATTCAAATAATGCCCAACATGGCCATATGGCATGCGGTAGTGATGGCCGATGCCGCCAGGATAGTAAATATCGCGGTTGCCTGGCGCCGCGAAAGGCACGAGATCATGGCTTCTTGATTGCAGCCCGAAGGGCGCATCCCAGCGACGGACGAGAGGTCCGTGTAGTGCCATTGAGAACAGTCCACGCTTCTTCAATCGTAGCCACGGTACATTGTCCTTCGAAGTGAGCTTCGAAGCGGCTGCTGAAGAGCTGTCTCGCCGTTTGCTGAACTGTCGCCCCGGCCTGACCGACTGTCTCGATGCAAGCAAAGTCGTCCAAGTCTGTGGTCATTCATGACTGAGCATCGGAGCCGGACTGCAGCATCCCGCGTGTAGCGCCTGCCTGAAGCAAGAGATTCGGCGCTTTGACACGAGTCTCGTGGCATTGAGGCCGGAGGCTTTGGCGGGCTGGACCACTGAACTGCTGAGCCGGCAGAAGCACAGCAGCATGCGACTGGTTTGTTGGTCCTGGCTTTCGAGTGCCTTGTGCGACGACCAGCAAACATCTTTCTTCCGTTCTCGCGCCAATCATCAATCTCATGATGTAAGGAGCTATCGGTTGCGTGGGTGAGACTGGTAGGAAATGATTGGCAATGCTCACTCACCGCTGTCAAATGCATTCTCCCAAATAGCTGTGGTCGAGGGAGAGGTGGAAAAAGAAGTCGTCAGCACATTCGCTTAACTACATTCTCACCGCTTCGCAATGTCGGCGCGCAAGCGTCTCGAAATTACAAGTCATCCAATGCTGTGAGCCGGAGCCTCGCGCCTCCGACACACACACACACACACACACACACACAACACATGTTAGCGGCTGCCTCAGTAGGCGTTCCTTTCAATGGCCTAGTATCCACCTGGTCCTGGCTGACGATCATATTCGCTTCTGCCATCGGTTGTTCGGTTGTCTTGGTATTTCCTTCGCAGAGCTTGCAATCTCTTCTTCTTTGTGTGCGCGTTAATGTATGTACCAATGACAAATCCGACGGCGTTGAAGAATGGCACCCAGACCTCGTTAGGCAGGAATGCCTGGGCGAAGGCAAGCGCGAGTGGAGAGGTGATCCAGGAGACCTTCATGACTGGCATGAAGCCTGCTCTTACGGTGGCACGGATCTGGTGGAAGGTGCGGGCGCCGGCGATGACAGCCATGGATGTCAAGTATACGGCGTTCTGGATGGGCGAGATCTGTACAGCGTTAGTATCAGCGGGGTAGCGCGCAGGTGGCTGACGACGATACAATCAAGTTGGAGACGATGATTTGCATAATCTTGGCCTTCAGACTGGTTCGGCCGTGGAACAGCTTTTGAAGGATGGAGATCATGACATGTCCGAGAGGCGCGCTGATGAAAGCACCATATATGGCCATCTTGGGCACGCGGCTGGTGAAGTAGTGGCCGTGCTTGCTTCGGTCTTTTGCGATCCACGACGCCAGGAACTCTTGCAGACCGGCCAATGTGCCGGATGTGATCATCTTCGTTCGGAGAGGGTCTTCTTGAAGCTTCTTGAGATACCACTGGGCCACGCATTAGTGATTGTCCATCGGCCACACGCGCCTGGCTTCCTCACAGCAAGGTATCCATTTGGTCCAGAGGCCTGGGTGAGAGCATTGCCAATCTTGTGTGCTACATCGTCTTTGCCGCCGACGGCCGGTGACGGTGCCGCATGTCCACCGGATGCGGTGGTTGTGCGGAGCGTCTCCTTCTGCTCGAATTTGACTTGCGACATTGTTGTCCGATGTCAGACGACGCGACGCGACGGAAGGTGTTTGGGGGGGCTGTCGATGCGCAGGACCGCGTGGATCACGGTCTGCTGCGACGAGAGACAGGCAAAAGCAGGCGGAGGGCGGGTTATGTAGGTGGTGATGGTGGAGGGATCGGAGTGCAGCAGCAGAAACAGTGGCATCAACAGTTCTGTAGTGTCTAGGAATCGGATGCAGGGATGGACTAGTTCTACCGTAGCCGTAGGATCAAGCCGATGGCGTTCGGCAAGTGAACTTTGATCCACGTCGGCGCCTCTCTCACGTCGCTGCTGTATGCATCGTGCTAGCATCGGCGGCGTGTATAGGAGGGAATACAATAGGTCACATACACGGCGACAATGCATTGTTGGGTGGGAAGAGGCGTCGGGAATGTCCTGCGGCGTTTGGGTTGCACAAATTGGCTCTGCTGGCAGTAGCGAGCCAGTGCGACTCTCGCAAGGCAGTCTCGACTTCACTTGTTTGCACTTGCTCTGGCAGGGGCGCTGTCGTCCGATGATGGCTTGCTGTAGAAGATGGTATACATTCCACTGCGTCGAAAGGTCAGCACCACGCGTGTATCTTCAGCTTCAGCACATTGCTACAACACCACCACTCCTTCACCATCTGTTCATGCTCCTCCCATGGCACGCACCGACTCTTCCAGCCTCTCTTCTTTGATGTCGGCAGTGCTACCTGCACCAGCCAGAGCAACGCCGTCGCCGTCGCTTCGCATGTCCAGATATGCTCGGCGGCCACAATGCACGCACATGATGATGAATCGAGTGCATGGCCAAGATCTGATCTGCGGCATGTGTGGGAGGCCGTCTGATCTCGGGTGGGTCTATCAATGCGAACAAGACGACCGCATACCGCAGCATGCTCCGCTGCCCGACATCGACGCCACGCCCCTCATTCCTGACAGCAGCGACTACTTTGACGCAAAGGCTCGAGTGGCCGAGCACTTGCACATGAGTGCGAGCGTCGTCAAAGGCATCCGCAATGCACACTACGACGTCGATCAGATCGACACACTCATTGGCCAGAAGGAGAAGCTCATTTCAGTCATCGCTGAGAAGGAAAGCCAGTTTGCTGATGCACCTGCCAACTCCCGCCGAACCAGCTTCGATCCGCAGAACATCATCTCCTCAGTCGGCGCGAGCTATCAAGCCCCTTATCAGAACTGCCGTGTGAGCGCATCTCTTCCGACACTCGCAACCCCAACGGCGCCCATGCCAAGCGAGCCAAAAGTCGCCACGCCCACCAAGCAAGACAGTGTCCTCGGCAAGCGCTCTCAGAACAAATGCTGCTTCCAAGTCTGCCACACCTGCCGTCCATATTTCGGAGATCGCGTATTTGACACTTTCGAAACTGTGCTTGGCAATGAAAACAATTTCCTCAACCACCTGAAGGGCC
Organism: Pseudocercospora musae; assembly: GCA_001578225.1. Classification (NCBI taxonomy): domain Eukaryota; kingdom Fungi; phylum Ascomycota; class Dothideomycetes; order Mycosphaerellales; family Mycosphaerellaceae; genus Pseudocercospora; species Pseudocercospora musae. Next base: position 34,119 of record LFZO01000289.1, on the reverse strand, counting down.
TGCCCATCATGAACGCCAGCCTTGCCCGTAGCATTGGCCTCCGTCCACCATTGCCTCACATCCTGCGAAGCTTCCAATCTCAGCAAAGCATGGACATGACTGCGCACGACAGCACCGACGATGCTTCGACACAGATCTCCGTCGACTGGACACCGACAAACACTAACATCGAAGACGAGACGCCTCTCGACAGCGCCGAGCTCTTCCCTTGCCCCGGACCCTTGCAGTGCCCAGTGTGGAGCCGGAAGTCAGGCTGCGCGTACGATGCTGGCTTCGACGATGGCAAGCGCGCCGAGAACCATGGATACCTCTCCAGAATAACACCAGAGAATTCGATGAGTCTCTTGACCGGCAGCATTCACGGCACGCCAGGCGAAGCATCTTCTACGGCCTCGTCCATTTCCTTGCCAACACCCATCCGCTCGCCCCTGGCCCCGCTCAAAGCTAATTCTGTCTGTGGCGAGCTCAATGGTGAGCATCACAAGATCGGCCTATGCAGCAAGCATAGTAGTAGCAGCAGCTTCGGAAGCGAGATTGACGTTGATGGTGGCGTTGCGCTGACAGAAGAGGCAGTAGAAGCTCGCATCCCTGATATTGTCACCGATGAGTACAGCTCAGCTTCGGCATAGGTCTTCGGCGTTGAGTATAGCACAAGGAACAACGAGCATGTATAGATGAAAGGCGGCTTGACGGTAATGAGTGCAATTGAGAGATGGGCAAAACCGCATGTCAAGGCTTCTGGGAATCAGCGTAGGATGCACGTGGCATTATTGATGAGACTTCAGCATAATTGTACATTACGGCGGGGCATTCGATGCATGATCAAAAGTCGACTTGTGACTATGGGCAAGACGCGTCAGCTGTAGCAGAGAATGAACGATGATTTGTGGCATTGCGACGGCATCACCTCAAAGACTGGCATCGATGAAAGAGGGCCATTTCAAAGTGTGTGGGGTAAATTCAATTTTTTTTTTTCCCGTCGGCTTCAAAAGCAGCTCACGCCAGCAGGCCAAGAATCTTCATCGCCCCAATATTGTCCCTAACTCAGCAGCATCGCAAAGCAACTTCAATCTCTCACTGAGACCTCGAACCGCAAGCCACTTCCATTGCTTGAGCTTCTCCTGCTTAGATCCGACGAAATTATTCCTCTTCTTTCGCCGCGACCGAGTACTCATCATCATCATCATCATCATCATCGTAACCCTTCTCCCAGTCCCCATCAGCCTTCTCGCTCTTGTCCACCTCCATCCCATCCTCACCCGCCTTCTCGCCGCACCCCCTCCTCGCATCCTCAACTTCCTTCTCTCCAATCTTCTCAATCCCATCCCTCGCAAGTCCTACCTGCTCGTGCAGATCAACACGAGCATCATGTTCACTAATCGCAGTTGCTTGCCAATACTTGCACCAACTTTTGAGAGACCTGATGCGTTTTTCACACTTCTCGGACATTTTGGCGAGGGCTTCCGTTTGTTGCGTGAGATTCTGAATCTCTTTGGAGCTGGTCTCGTGTTGGGCTGATAAGATCAGGTATTCTTTGCGGGCTTCGATGAGTTGCGTTTGGCTGGTGTGGAGTTTGTCTTGAGAGGTCTTCAATTCGGATTGCAGGCTTTTGCAGGTTTGTTGGAGCCTTGCGAGGAATTGTCGGTGTTCTGATTCTTTGGCTGCAAATGTTGCTTCTTTGGAGTTTGTTGATTCGGCGAGGTCTTTGAATTTCTTAGTTGTGGAGTTGAGTTCGGAGTTGGCATGTTCAAGACGGATCGTCTTCTCCTGGAGTGCGTTGCGTTTGGAGATTACGTCTGCTTCCCAGAACAATCTCATGTTTTCAAGGGCGTTGCGTTTTGCTTCGAGTTGCTTCTCTGCCTCCGACAGTTTCGTCTTGAGTTCGCTGAGCTCTTGCTGGTGCGAGGTAGTTTGCATCTGGGCACAAGCTGTGTTCATCTTATAAAGTCTGTCTGTCAAGTTTGCAGTCTCCGCTTGATGAGCGACGGTCATGCTTGCCAGTTGGTCTCTGCAGCTTATCATATCGGCGTTGTAAATGTTCCAATCCTTCTGACGTGCCAGTTCGACAAGCTTGATGTTGTTCTGTGCGATCATGAGATTTTCTTGCAATACCGTGATGATGTTCGATGTCGGCGTTGCAGTGGCTGTATCGTTGCTGTCGTTGCTAATGCCGCTACCTTCGAGCTCTGCCTTTGGCCTCAGAGCATCTTCGACGCTGGAGCAGCTCTTGTTTGGGTGGTCTGTGGGGACTGATGGACGGGTCTCGCTGGTGGCTGACTCCCGCCCAGCTTGTGTGTTGTCGGTCTTCCAGAGCAGAAGTGCGAGAATCTTCACTAGACTGAAAAGCCAACCCGGCAAGAAGAAGGTCCCCAGCGCTAAGACCGCATCAACGAGACTCACTGTGCTGTGAAGCGCAAAGGTGACACTCAACGCGAGAGCCAAACCAGTCGCCTCCAAAACGAGATCCGCGGCCTGCATGTTCTTCGCGCTCGCTTTTGCATAGAGGAAGGCAGCATGTGCGCCGTACACGAGATAAATAACGGCGCATTGGTGGAAGTACAATTGGGCTGAACATCCATCCTCAAAGGACCCCAAGAAGAACCTACTAACGGAGATCATCGGTAAGATCGACTCAAAGCAAAGGACTCTAGCTGTGGACCGTGCGACATCCATTGTGAGGGGTGTTGTGATGTGGTAATGGAAGGCTTCGACGACGTCAGCTCCTATCACTACTGCTTTCCAAAGCGGTTGCAGAGCGCGATGCGAGTTGACAAGGTCGGCTATCTTGTCCATTGCTCCATCCAAGACAGTCTCCGAGATCCTGCTCCATGTCTCATCCTGTCCAGACGGCTTCTGCGTAGAGGGCGGCATAGTTGCCGCGAGGAGGTAGCAAACGCCCAGGAATATGGTGGTCCAGCTGGCTTCACAGGTCAATCAGAATAGTGACGTTGCCAGCTGACGAAGAGTTCCGACTTGTGGAAAAGGTAGGATGTAGGTAGTTCTCGGAGGTGGACAGGGTGAGAGAAAGTTGTAGAGTTGATAGAATCAAGCTGATCGTGAGTTTTCGAGTGGAGGGGAAGGAGAATTTATATAGTGACACTTGATCCTGAATTTTGAATTGGCGAATTCTCGTGAAAGAGCTAACGACAGGCTAGCCACACAGCAGTGTTGAGTTGCAGCTGACAGCTCGATAAGCTGACAACATGACCGCCATGATGAAGCGTGTCCTCATCAAGCTCGTCGAATTTATGGTAGGTGCCAAGACAAGCAATATCGCTTGGTAAGGGTTGGAAAGAGGCTTTTGCTGGAAGCGCGTGGCAGCAGCCTTGCCAAGTCTAGCCTTATCGGAGCGGCGGAAATGGCTCCGATTGACTCTGCTACGTGTGTGTCGTAAGGCATGCATGAATTCCTCGGATGCCAAGAGATTCCGGGGAATGCATGAGCTTTCTCAAGCACGGCAAGTGAGGTGTAGTCTATCGATCATATCTTCCTGCGACTATATGCCCAATAGGCTTTGAATGGCAGCTTCCAATCCGTGACTCGCAGCTTCGGCTGGAAGACATCAAAGTCAAGTTTTTGCAAGCGATCGAGCCACATCTGTGTGGCAACAGCAGGCATGAAGACTCCGAAAGCTCGTTCGACCTCTTGTGCTGGAGTTTCTGAGCGTCCTGTTGGGGAAGTGGAAGGCATGTGTACGTGTTCTACTTCGTGCTGATGTTCGAATTCATGGCCCGCATCTTGACCGGCTCGAATATTGTGCAGCATTTGCCTCGCAGTGATCAGGTGATCGTTTGCTCTAGTGGCCACGGTAAAGACTGCATCCCGCAGACCGTCGGCTCGAGCGCCGTTGCGCAGCACATCTTCCTCTCGGACTCCGGCTTCGGCCATGACATCCAACGGCAGCATGACCGCGCCATGTCGAGTGGCAGGCACTTCTCGTGCCATGCCCATGCCGCCGCGTTGATTGCTATGCGAATTGCCAGGAGCAGGAAATGCGATCAAAGGCAGACCTCTCAGGACGGCAGAGATACCCATAGCCTTGCCAAGGTGGGATGCGATGTGGTCGGCGGTCACGCTGGCCATGGGCAAGGCCTGCAATGTCAAGTACAGCAGTGTGCTGTAGGTGTGCTCGGCGTAGCTCTCCAGACTGGTCATGCTTGGGTAAGGAGGATTGGACAGATATTTCTCTCTCGTGTCAATGATGCGCATGAACCAGCTTTTGCTGAACTTGGAGTTGCCTGATGAGCGGCGAGAGACATCGCATGCAGCCTTGGCCAGCAGCAATGCGATGGGTTGTTTGGGAGGCGTTCCTGCCAAAGCTTTGGTGACGGCGTCCTTGTGGAATTGCAATCGCATCATGCCGATGGTGGGAGTCGACGTGGTATCTGCCGTGCGAGCAACATCGATATTGAAGGCTCGAAGGGCGACATATGCATCGCGCGCATGGCTCGGGATGTATGGCAAGAGGAGCGACGATGGAGTGTCGTACTTTCTGAGCACATCTAAGCAGTACGCTCTCGCACCATGCATCTCTGCAGCAGTACACGTGATATCTGCTTCCGCCTGGTCGACACTGTGTGCATGGCGTGTGTGAGTGCGTGTGTGTGCATAGCGTCTGTGAGTGCGTGTTTGTGCATGGCGTCTGTGAGTGCGTGTTTGTGCATGGCGTCTGTGAGTGCGTGTTTGTGCATGGCGTCTGTGAGTGCCCTGTAGTAGATCTACGACAATTTTTCTCGTCGCAGCCATTGACATTCATTGATGCAATGGATCTTTTCAATTCCATTGTACACTACATACACTACTGTACACGCGAAAGTGGAGCGTCATCGACGGCTGATCGCGCCTCACGCGTCTCCCACCACTCAAGCTTGTCGCCATCCGCCACTGTGAACATCCAAATCCGCATAATGCATACACATATCGATCATCGCCCATACAAGAGACGACGCTTCTTCGCAGATGCAGCTCACCATGCCGACGCGCCAGAAAGCCCCACCCACGACGTTGAAGCAGACGAGCCCGACAGCCTGGCGAACAAGGTGGAGGAGGTGTTTGATGCACATACATTTCTAGCCGTCGTAGGCGCACATGTGCCTTCTGAGGCCATTCAGAGTCTGCAAGCCGCGCATGGAAACAACCTCGAGCACGCCATCAACGCTTACTTTGAGCAGAAGCTAGATGCCACGAGTGAGAGCAGCAAGCAGAATGGCATACACAATGCATCGAGCACGCCACCCAACCGACCCGCAATGGAATCCATGCCTGACATGCGATACATTGGAGCGCTGGGAGTGGCGGGATGGACGACTCGCAGTGGCACTGGCCTGCTAAAGCCCGACGATGTGGTCAAGATCCAGCGAGTACGGCAGACTCTGCCAACGAAGATGGGCAGAGGCGGCAGGATGGTCGAGAAGATGAAGCGCACACAAGATGTCATTGTGAGATTCACAGACAAGAACGGTGCGGAGATCGGCCGCCTTGAGAAAGACTCGGCCTTGTGGATTGGTGCACTCATAGACCAGAAAGTCTGCCATTTTGAGGGCCACTGCATCTTTGCGCCAGAACGAATACGAACGAATGATACCGTCTACATACAACTTCGCTGCTTTCTGCTACGCCCCGTGTTCGAAAGTGTCAGCCTCGTCAAGCCAGCGGATAACAACCGACAGACCGGCTTCTTCGACGCTCAAGAAACAACGGAAGAGCGAGATTTGAGGCTTCGACAGATCGGACTGGTGAAGCTCTTCTCCGAGATCAATCTCCAGCCTTCTACCACAAGCGAACTTACCGCCAAGCACAAGCGCGAAGGAATACTGCAAGCCGCAGAAGTCGCTGAGCAGTACCATCAGCAGGACGCCAAGAAGAAGTCGAGCCAGGACGGGGAAAATGGCGGCTCCAGTCCGTCCTCGGAGGAGAACGAAGAAGGTGAAGAGCTGGAACAGGACCAATTGGACAGTCTGTACAAGAAAGCTCAATCGTTCGACTTCAATACACCCACCGCCGAGCCCGCACCTACCTTCGTGATGGACCTTCGAAAATATCAGAAGCAAGCCTTGCATTGGATGCTAAATAAAGAGACAAGAGAGCAGGACGAGCACAAGCAGCAGAGTATGCATCCACTCTGGGAACAGTATAGCTGGCCAACGAAAGATGCCGAAGACAAAGATCTGCCTCACGTCGATGGCCAGGACATGTTCTACGTCAACCCCTACAGTGGCGAAATGAGTCTCGACTTTCCTGTGCAAGAGCAGACCTGCCTGGGCGGCATTCTTGCAGATGAGATGGGTCTTGGCAAGACCATCGAGATGCTTTCCTTGGTGCATAGCCACAAGTCTCCGGAGCACGAAGGTGCAGTCGGCGAGACAGACGCAAGAGTGGACGCTGTCAGCACTCTCGCACGACTGCCCATGGCTTCGTCGACAGTCAAGCGTGCTCCCGCGACGACGCTGGTAGTAGCACCCATGTCGCTGCTTGCACAATGGGCAAGTGAAGCGGAAAAGGCCTCCACAGCGGGCTCACTCAAGGTGCTTGTCTACTATGGCAACGAGAAAGGAGTGAATCTGCAGACTATCTGCTGCGGCTCGAACATCGGTTCTGCTCCGAATGTCATAATTACCAGTTACGGTGTCGTACTCTCCGAATTCAACTCGGTAGCGAGCGCGCTCGGTGGCAATCGAGCCGTGTCGGGAGGCCTCTTCGGCGTCGAATATTGGCGCATAATTCTCGATGAGGCTCACATGATCAAAAATCGGCAGTCGAAAACAGCCAAGGCCTGCTACGAGCTAGCGGCGACCCATCGTTGGGTGTTGACTGGCACTCCAATCGTCAACAGGCTCGAAGATCTTTTTTCGCTCGTGAGATTCTTGCGCGTGGAGCCCTGGAGCAATTTCAGCTTCTGGAAGACTTTCATCACCATTCCGTTCGAGAAAGGTGAATTTGTCCGGGCTCTGGACGTCGTGCAGACTGTGCTTGAGCCGCTGGTCTTACGTCGAACGAAGGATATGAAGACACCAGACGGCGAAGCACTGGTGCCTCTGCCGAAGAAGACGATTGATGTCGAGAAGATCAAGCTGTCAGATCCCGAAAGAGATGTGTACGAACATATCTACACGAGAGCAAGAAGGACTTTCAACCACAATCTGGAGGCAGGTACATTGATGAAGAGCTACACGACCATCTTTGCACAGATCCTGAGGCTACGGCAGAGCTGTTGTCATCCCATTTTGACACGAAACAAGACTATCGTCGCCGAGGAGGAGGACGCGGCTGCAGCTGCAGATATCGCGAATGGGCTAGCTGATGACATGGATCTAGGCGCACTGATCGAGAAGTTCGAGGCTGATGAAGGCGAGACAGATGCAAGCAAATACGGCGCTCATGTGCTGAAACAGATCCAGGACGAATCTGAGATGGAGTGCCCAATCTGCAGCGAGGAACCAATGGAAGAGCAATGCGTTACCGGATGCTGGCATTCTGCCTGCAAGAAGTGCTTACTCGACTATATCGAACATCAGGCGTCCAAGGGCGAGCTACCGAGGTGTTTCAACTGTCGCGAGCCTATCAATGCCAAAGATGTGTTCGAGGTCATCAAACACGACGATGATGGGGATCCAGACGAAAGCGATGTCCTGAACGCTGCTATAAATGTCGACGAGGATGAGGATGAGCTATACTCCAGCACACAGAAGCAGAATTCCGCTCCGAAGAAGAGTATAAGGATCTCCCTGCGCAGAGTCAACCAGCTGTCATCTGCCAAGATCACGGCTTTGACCACAACCCTCAAGCGTCTCAAGAAGCAGGAGCCAACGACGAAATCTGTCGTCTTTAGCCAGTTTACCTCATTCCTTGACCTATTGGCACCGGCTCTCACCGGCGCCAACATCCAGTGGCTACGATTTGATGGCAGCATGGCACAGAAGGAAAGAGCAAAGGTGCTCAACGAATTTGCAAATCGTCCAAAGTTCACAATCCTCCTGCTCTCGCTTCGTGCTGGTGGTGTTGGCCTCAACTTGACTTGCGCAAAACGTGTGTATATGATGGACCCTTGGTGGAGCTTTGCTGTAGAGGCCCAAGCGATCGATCGCGTGCATCGAATGGGACAGGCCGAAGAGGTGGAAGTCAAGCGATTCATCGTCGAGGGAAGCATTGAAGAGAAGATGCTAAAAGTTCAAGAGAGGAAGAAATTCATGTGAGTATCATGCTACTTACTCACTTACCTCCACCGTTTCGATCAATGATACTAATGCGTGGATTAGTGCAAGCTCCCTCGGCATGATGAGCGACGAAGAGAAGAAGATGCAACGCATCGAGGACATCAAAGAGCTACTTAGCTAATGGCAAGCAAGCACCATCAGGAGAAGGCCAAGCAGCAACCATTGGGCAGAAACTGGTAGAAAGCGGCACGCCCCCAAGCTCCACCGCTTTCCCAACACTGCAGGAGAAAGGCGTCATTGTGCTGATGAATAACGCCTTGAGGATACTTTGCGCGAGACAGCCCGGAATTTCCGCTTGCATTGTCCGTCTTAGAAGCTGACAGTTACTGCTCAGATCTTTTCCACGTCCAGGTTGCACTATATAGTGCCGGCGCTGAGACAACCAAGCAAAGCACCACGACACTTACTTCTCAATCGCAACTGCGCTACACTGACAATCAGCATTCGTATACTTTCTTATTGTTACGGCACAAAATTCGGCTTCCATCGTCACGTGCACAGCCTTGCAGTCTTTCGACAGCATGTGCTGCGCGTCTCAGCGGCTATTGCCGTCTAGCGCACAATCTCACGAGCCCAAGTGAATGACTACCGACAATGAGCCAATCAGGAGCGCTTCGGCCCAACAATTGGCACATGCGAGTGTGGCGGCTCGGAATGGATCGGTGAATGCTTCTGCCGCTCCGCACAAAAGACTGTCTCATTTGTTTCTTCTACCTGACACTGATATCAGACACACACACCCAACACCAGCGACTGACAAAGAACTTCCACACTCTTCCGGTACCACTACCACCACGACATACTGCTTGCGACCTTGTCTTATTCGTTGGACCCGAGTCCCAGCTTTGCCTTGAATACTTGAGTGCGAAGCCTACACCAGTAAGTAGGAAGGTATCGCAACTGGCTGCATCAAAATGGACGCTAATTGCTACAAAGTGACCTCCTACAAGACGTATCTCCCCACCGAAGTCAGCGCCGACGTCCAGCTTCCTCAAATCCCGATGGGCGCGCGCGAGCTTCTTACCTTCTTTCCGAACCACACACAGTGGTTCGTCTGCATGAAACGATTGATCCGCAATTATTTCAGTAGCGAGGAGATTGCGCGAGCACAGCTCCATGCTCGGGGCTCTCTAACGAGAGAGAACCGAGACAGACGTGAGCAAGCCCTTCGCCACCAAGTCAGTACCGGCGGCAAGACGCACTACGCCGATGACAACTGGACCACAACGCACTGGAAGGCAAGTAGCCACCCGGACTCGAGGCCCTTCGATGAGACATACGCTGCATCTGCTGCGCCACATACACACCTCTACGACGTGACTGGGTGGACACCGAATGATCTCAACCGCAAGGTCGCATCTCCTCCAACCCTTGGAGATGTCATTAAAGGTGTAGTCAACTGGCCGACTGGCGAAGATGCCGGACCATTCACACAAGCACTTCTGTGGGCTCGCTGCCAAGGCCAAACTTACCTTGCCAACCACACGCTGAACGATATTCCGACTATCATCGCAACTGAAGGCTTCACATACCCAAACGATGCTATTAACTCGCGTGTATGGGATGCGCGTGCTCGGCGCCGACTCAATCGAACGGTTCCTAAGCCTGCCTAGAGGCTAGTCACATGAGAGGAGGGGAGGTCAGACGAACGGCTTGATTGACGAGCGGCGGCGGTATGAGCGTTGAGTTTTCACAAGCATGATGGAGTTTGGGCGTTCTATTATTTTGTTTGATTCACACCCGGCGCGCTGAGCGCTATTCAGGCATTCACAAGCGGGTCATTTGGGCGTTGGGTACGCTATCACATGCAAGGCTTGGCACGGGCTTTACGGCTGTCTTTTATGCGAAACAGCCGCAAAATCAGCAATTACAGCCGCATAATGCAATACCACCACTATCACATCAAATGCCGTTTCGGTCACATCGATGCATTCGATACCCTAGATAGCCGCTTTCACGTTGCTGCTTGGACGGATTTGGGAGTGTAAAAATGGTTCTACGCATAAGGCTTATGTACACGCACTCAGCTTGAAATTTAGGAGTTAGTTAAAATTGATCAAGAGTCAGAGATGAGGCTATGAAGGGAGGTGAGAAAAGGCAGAAACGAGTGAAATTCACGCCGTCGCTCTGTGCGAGAGAGTGTGCACAAGCACTCCGCTTTGCGCAACATGGAAACAATGAAGCGCTAGAGAAGAGCTTGCATTGTAACGGGCGAAGAGACAAATCCAAACCAAATCCTGGCTAAACCCATAATTCACTTCGGACGAGAGACGCTGTGAAAGCACTTCGCTTCTAAGTCGGCAGCAGCTGCATCTCAAGGATTGCCGGTGAGGTAGCCAGTTACAAAGATCTGCCCAACTTCGGCGGCCCAACTCATGTTTCGCTCCTCCTCGCGAGACAGCATGTACACGCACTCCTCTACAAAAGCCGACTGTAAAAACAAACCACAGGTCATCAGAGATGGCATGCCGAAAGTAAGGTAACAGAATTTCGCAAAAGCTAGCGACAACGGCCCCACTCCTTCGTTCGCTCTACGCGCAGAGAGTACGTACACGCTTCACGCTTCAAAATTGGCTCTAGCAGAGAATCAAAATTGCTCTGGAGATAGATGCCCCCATGTAAGGTGAGATCCAAGCGGATGAATGCATTGCAGAAATAGGACATTGGCGACAAAATCATCGAGATTCGCGATCAGCTCTGCGCAGGAATCGTTCTACATAGTGTTCGCTTTCAGAAAGCGGTGATCGTAGGTAATGGTGAACTGTCGGAGATGAAATCGTCGACGTGAGGTGTGAATGGAGTAAAAAGAATGGCTTTTTTCCTCGGGAATCATTTGTTGGCCGAACTCGGGCGAAAAAAAAAATTGTCTACTCTTTGCGAACAACATTGAACTCGGCATAAGCAAGCTTGGCTGTACTGATCAACTCGCAAATCGGTCGTGATTAATGCCAAGGTAGTGCTAGAGATGGGGTCACTATTGTGAAGAGGAAAGAGGTATGTCTAGGGTTTTACGAAAGGTTTCGGAGGACCGACTTGAGGGGGGAATCGACCATTTCTGCGACCGATTCTTCGCGAGGTCATTAGATTACGCTTTGCATACTTCGATTAGCGAGGTCCAGAGATGATTTTCCTTTTTTGCGAGAGCTGTGGCTACAAGTAAAGGTAAGAGGATGGCTTTTCTACGCACGCCAGACGAGAAGGGCAAGGAGGGCGGCAAGGACATCGGTATGAAGAACAGCGAGGCGGGCGGCGACATCGTCCACGCCAGTGGTGCGGCTTCTGCCTAGGCGATCGTACTTGAAAACTTCATGCTGAAGCCGCTCAGGACATCAGATAGCTTCGCAAGCCACAAGCAATTGCACCACGAGCGAAGAACTGCCTCACTGCGAAGTCTGAGATGTTCTGAGGGAGGTGATAGTTTGCCTTAGAGGGACACTGCTTCGAATGCAGTCGAACTCCGCGTGAGGTATCTTTTCCGGGGGGTTAGGAGATCGGATGCACGGCGATTGAGGATCTCACAATGTCTCGGGTACGGCCTGGACATGCGAGATGGAAGCTCACAAAGCTCACTTCGGGTCGAGCCGAGTCCGAACGAGGGTATGAGGCTGGGCTCTCTATACCGGAGCTGTTGCGATGAAAGCTCTTGATCTTGCTGAGATTAAGCTGCAGAGCTATACGAATGCGAACTGATAATTTTTTCTCACGATCCGGAGTGCCGAGCCATGAGCTCCGCTGGAGTGAATGCTCTTGAGCTGCTGGACTTCCAGTCGTAGCATCAGGCTGGAAGTGAGATTATTGGTGTTGATGTGCAAACTCATGTTGGTCTCCAACCCCAAGAATCTTCGAAAGATTCTATACTTGTGCTTATACATCTGAGATTACAGACCATCAATTCTTGAACGCAGGTGAAGTAATTCAGCGATTTACATGTGAGATTGTCTGACACACACTGATAGATTCACTTGTTTCAATATCGAGGGCCCATCAATTCCGCTACTGCCCTGTATGCTCACGCCATCGGGGCGACAACCAGGAAAAATGTGTGAGGCCTGTAGATCTCCCCATCAAAGGATGAGAATGTGAGATCGGCATCGCTAGCCGGTATGATGTTCGGTGTCTTGGCTGAAAGAAGCGTAAATTGCGAATAAGAAGCATGTTATGCGTGAAGTATTTATGTGAAACAGAAAGGCACAGAACCTTTCTCACTCAACAGAGTTGCACAGACTGTCCATGTGATGAGAAGTAATCCGTCTCCGCTCCAGCGCCGGCCGCTCAGTGCTCAGTGGCCATAGTCAGAGGCTGCTGCATGTCACTCATGACCTCGATAAGGGTGGTCGTTCCACGGATGACGATCGTCGACGCTAACGTTATGCATGCCATGAAATTGGTGTTCATCCATCCAGCTCCGAAGTGACTCCCAATTTCGACACTTGGTATCGATCCTCATGTCTGGTGAGAATACGGTCTCACCCGTAGGTCCAGGATAAGGCACATATGGCGTCAAGTGCCAGTCTGCTCTACACATGATGATTTGCCTGATCATGTTGATGCAATGCCCTGTATGTCCGATCAAGATGTCGTTCTGACTCGATTCCAGTGTCATGGAATGGATGCTTTGGTAGTAGTCGAAGTTGTACCAAAGTGATTGGCGGATCATATCCAGGCAGTGCAAGCTATGCATTGCTGTTCGCTGTTAGAAAAAGATCGAGGCTGTCCCCACTTGCCGTACCTTGATTCTCGGCTGGGTATCCAGGGTAGGGAGCCCCGTTACTTTCCGGTGTATACTTGATGTGGCTTGGGCCGATACCAAAATCATCCGCATACTCTTCGGGGATGAGGACTGCTTTGTCTGCGCAGATGGTCAGTAATCCTGATAGAGCTGGACCAGTGATGATCTTACAATATGTGCCCAGTTCGATCCATTCATCAGTAACACTATCACCAGCAGAGGAATTGCCAGGGTAAGTGTATTTGTTGCCATGCCACTCCATAGGCTCGAACTTGTAAGGATGAAGAGTAGTGTCGATGCCAGACATCCAAGTCGCTGCCATCATCGTTAGTGGTGTCCGCACAAGTGTTCAGAATTGACCCACATGGAGGCTTTGGCAGCTCGCTCGGGCAGTATCGACCTTGAGTCGCTAAGAAGACCAACACGCCGCCGGTGACTGCGAATGTGAGGAAGTTGCTTAGCAGCAACACAGCTGTGACTGGCATTCGCCATGAACGCCGGTTCTGAATGTGCCATTTCAGCTGTTCGGGTTCCATGACTTCTGAGTCTTCCTCATTAGTAGACTCCCTTTCAAGCAACTTGCTGTAGGATTTGTGCGAGGACGGCATGATGGTAAGAGTAAAGACCTGTCTGCACAAGTTGTTCCGATGAATGTAATGGCAGAGATTAGATGCCCACAGCCGAGAGCCAGGCGAAGAGTCTGCGACCCCAGACAGATGGAAGTATGGCATCTACAGCAACCACTTCACCCTGAAACATTGATGAACATTGTGATCGTATCGATACATCTTCGGTATCTCTTCTCGCATCTCGTCTCGTACCTCAAGCTGTGGCCTCTTCAATGACATGCATGACCTTGACTGCTCCCTGGCGAACAAGCTGTACTTGATCCGTAAGTATCGAGGAAAGCAAGACATGGTCTCGTGCTGGCGTGATGGCTTTTTTGCGACCAATTACCGTGTCAACCGTTATCTGAAGTGTAGCGTGCAGCAGAAGCATGCTGCAATCATGTTCAAAGCTCATGATGGTGTCCAATGACTAGAAGATAGATCGAGAGCTCTAGATCGCGGCGTAAGTTTGCCAGCTCACGCGTTAGGTTCTTTCGATACCCTGGTCGTGGCGACCGTGGCCAGGCACAGTAGCTGATAGCATGACCGCGCGTGTCTTCGGTGTCATCGGTATATCGACGGCTATGCATGAGTGTTGTGGTTTTGGCAAAGTTCTCCGACGTCGTTGTCCCTGAAAAGTGATCCTTGCAAATATACGAGCGGGGCGGGGCGGCCTCCCGGGTAGCTCAACCTTGATAGTATGCTCCATAAGCTTGATTCCACGTTCCTCCTTCCTTGAGTATCAACATCATGGTGTATTTCACTCACGCAATAGCATCTGTCGGTCTGCAGCGGCTTTATCGTATGCTTCGTATTGGCATATCACGGGCTCGCCCTCCGACGAGGCATATTCAGCTCGAACCAGAGGCACAGCCCATTGGATTATGCTCCTTTGACCGTGCATGAGCCGTCCAAAGCCAGCCAGCATTGTCCTTTCGAGGTGATCAGAGCCGTATGAGCTGATCGAGCGCATACGTTATTGGCATCTGCACGTGCAGACGCAGACATGCTAGTGGCAATGGGACACTGTTCTGAGCAAATCTGCATACCTCTTGATCCTATGGGCCCCCTCAAGCACTTCTACTCTTTCCTGGGCTTTCACCTTGATCCGACGCTTGCTCATTCTAGTCTTGAAACATGAGCGTTCTCAAAGCACATAGCGAAGACGTGTCTTGCTGCGATAGCACAGATCCTCTGCTTGATGGCGAGCCGGTCCTCTCAAAAAGCGCGCGCCGAAATCACTCACAGTACTGGCTTTTAGCAATATTGCTTGTTTCATGCGGACTCAATCTGCTGCTAGCAAGTGGTCTGCTTGAAAAGGTACGGCCCGTATGCAGCTGCGGAGAGCCCATCTGTACGTGTTGGTATCGCTGGGGGGCTGTCGTTCAGAGCATCTTGCTAATTACCAAGAAGCATCGTTCACCCAGAGCGTTGACCGGAACCGCCACACAGTCGACTTCCTGCCCTGGCCTTACAACTTTACCAAATACACACTCCCGACGAAGGCGGGAGGAGATTCTCTGGAAGATGCCTGGATTGAATTGGGCGCTTACAGTGAGTGGAAGTGTGCTTTACTGTCAGATCTGGTGAAAGGCTGACATCTTCCAGCGCTCCAAATGCTCATACCACCAGAGTATGCGGCAGACTTTGGCATCGACCCGAACAAGCATGTCCTGTACACTCCGGAGACGCAAGAGAATGCGCCCTATACCGGCTATCTTGCCACTCCGGATGCACTTCACAATCTCCACTGCCTGAACGTCATCCGCGAAGCACTTTATTACAACTACGACTACTATCGAATGGTTCATCTCCTTGCGCTGGTCCAGCACCCGGACGATGTGCAAACACATATCGGTCACTGTGTCGACCATCTTAGGCAGGCGCTGATGTGCTACGCTGATACAAACGTAATGCCCTACAAATGGTCGGACGAGGGCACTTTGCTACCGGTGTTTGGGATCCAAAGGCAATGCCGCAACTTCGAGGCAGTGAAGCAATGGGTGAAAGATCACGAGGTGAAGAGTCACTTAGACATAGATGATCATCACTTCAACATAGATTAGACATCTCACAGCGATGGCACAGAAATTTGTCCCCCACTATTGCTTTTGTTCCAAACGTATATTCAATGGACCACTTGCTTTTCGCTGCACTTCTTTAGAGCAGGCTCAGGAGCCGTGTAGGCAGTCTGAATATGCTTGCAGGGATGATGACTGTACAGCGTAGAATAGTCAATCGACTGCTGATACATAAACTTTGACAAGGAAGACCAAGAGGCCCCAGATAGCTGCGACCGGAAGGATCTCATGACACAAGTTCTGCAAACACGACCCCGGTATAGAACCGCTTCGAAGGCAAAACCTTCTGGCATTTCAAAGTTCATCACTCGATGCTGCTGTGCATACTGGCCCACAGCAGACCGTCGGCCCAAAGTACATAGGATGGACTTTGCGTGGCGAGGTACTCCATGAGCCTTGCTCGGCATCGATCTCGGAAGAATTGGGCAATGCGGCATGCATTGTTCTGCATCGAGACTTACCAGACCTTGCTTGGGGAGCATGAGACTATCGAAACGGCGGGCGACGCTGCGGCTGGGATGCTCTTCAGATGGGAGGGTTCCAATCTTCTGCCTTTGTTTGGTTGACATCCGCCCCGGATTGCTGATTGTTTGCTAGATAAATGCCAGAGCTAGACAGACTGTCGTTTACACGCTGTCAAGTATCAGACAAACAGCGTCCACGTCACCAGCATCCGGTCGATGGGAACGAGGAGCTCGTTCTAATTGGCGAGACTGATGCCGCAACGAAGACCTCCTAGCCGAGACTCACCTTATCGTAGTAGCAATGATAGGTCTCGCGCTTTTCGTTGGCCTCTGCAATTCATCCAGACCCTTTAGCTTATGACAAGAAGCATGAGAGGCCGTTACCTCAGAACCAGGAGTGTTTAGATCGACAGCTATCTTGTGGCCTCACAGCAAACTTTGTCTGCTGGATGTAGTCCACGTCCAAGGCTCACCGCCAGTCGCACGGGAATGTATCATGCTATACTCGACATGTCGCGCTCGCTAGGAGTTGATCAGGCCACGAGCAAGCGTCACGATTTGTGCTGAGTCGAGCTCGCAAGCGCCTCAACTCGAAACCATAAAGCGGCTCTGAGTGTGAGGGAGCAGACGATGGTATAAGTAAGGTGTTGAGAACCATCTAAAACTTCATCAGCCAAGTTCCAACAGCTCTCGTCTCGTCAATTCCACGAGCTCAATCGTCAACTCTAGTGACCGCCAAGATGAAGTTCTCCAACGCCATTGCTCTCTCATCATGCCTTGCCTTGGCAATGGCAGCACCAACTCCTGGTAGGTGACTATGTCTCCGGAAGCGTATGGAGTTGTTCTGACCATCAGCAGCAGGAGAGAAGCAGGTCCAAGCTCGAGAAGCAGTCAAGGACTACACCCCAGTCTACTACCTCACACACTTGGAGAAGTCCGAGGTCGAGAAACGGGAGGCCTCTAAAGACTACACCCCTGTCTACTACCTGACCCATTTGGAACAGGAGCAGGACAAGCAGAAGCGCGACGCCGCAAAGGATTACACTCCGGTGTATTACCTAACGCATCTGGAGCAGTCCGAAGTTGAGAAGCGTGAAGCCGCGAAGGATTACACTCCGGTGTATTACCTAACTCATCTGGAGCAGGCCGATGTTAAGAAGCGGGAGGCCGGCAAAGACTATACTCCGGTATACTATTTGACCCATCTTGAGAAGTCCGAAGTCGAGAAGCGTGAGGCCGCTAAGGAGGATTACACGCCAGTGTACTACCTCACGCATCTTGAGAAGACTGGGGAGGAGAAGCAGAAGCGCCATGAGGAGAGCGAATAAGCAGGTCTATCGAGAGACCCGCTGTGGTATGACTTGAAGATGTCGGGGGACGGGTGGCTTTCGACTGGTGTGGATGCTGTGCTCAGCGGGATCGATTCAACTCAATCTTCGCGATGAATGCAGTGTGAGCTCTGAGCGGCCATGATGGAGTTAGATCAGTATAGGCTTGAGATCTGATGAAAATGATGATTGTGTGGAAAGAAGTGTGTCGATGCAGTGCAACCACGATCCCGTGCCTAAAACCTGACCATGTCGCGGCGATTCATTCATCCGATCCGAGAGTCGCGATGCCTTGGCAGCGACAGGAGAGAAGCCATCTCCTTTCCAAAATGCCCGCTGCGATCATGTTCTTGCCATTTGTGGCATGACAGCGCCTGATTTGCGCATGGCAGACTGCTGGGTTTCAAAGTTCAATTCGTAGAGCACTCTCGGGACTCGGTCTGGAAAATATAGAAGTCTTTTCGTTGAAGAAGAGGTTCTCTTGGAACTATTTTCGCCCTCTTCCACGTCCTCTCCCTCTGCCAGGTGGTCTTCCTTTCGTGCTCTTCGCTCTTGTACTTCTCGGTGCCGGAGTACTGTTTCTGCCTTCCTCCTCGCTGCCCTCCTCTTCGTCGTCGTTCTCCTCTTCGCCTTCTTCCTCGGCCTCCTCTTCCGGCCCAGCTTCACTGCCTTCTTCCTCATCGGCGACACTTTCTGCCTGCCTTGCACTTCTTCGCGTCCCCTTCTCACTCGCTTTGCCTGTGCTTCTCCTGCCGCCCTTGCCTTTCCTACTGCCGGGGGTCGCAGTCTCGCTTGGTTCAATGCTGAAAGAAGGCACGAACCTTACAGGAGGCTCTTCAGCGAGATTGACCTCTGGTAATTCCGGCTCACTTTCGCCATCTTCGTCTGCTTCTTGCGGCTGTGTTGGTAGTCGTCGCTTCCACATGTCCTCTTCAACCCCATCCATGACGCTCGGATCAAATTCATCTTCGTCTATTTTGTTGTCCGCCTCCGAATAGGCATCTGCATCGGCAAGTGGCTCCTCCTTTTCGACGTCCATTTCTCCTTGCTCCATTAACGGGTTCTCTACTTTGGGCAATTGCCTTGCATCTTCCCTTGCATCAAGCGCTGGCAGGTCATATAGTGTGTGAAGCTTGGCCCAAATGCCAGCCGGTCTCGTGTGCGCATTGGACGGGTGGATATATCTGTTATCCAGTAGCCAGGCGTGGAGAGCCATCAACCGAAAGTGCTTATGGACGCCGGTCGGCTTCCATCGCATAATGCCTTTGTATAGGCCAATCTCCTCCTCGTCCGTCCAGGGGTCATCCAATCGTGCTTCAACGTCTTTCGCGGGTGATGAGGTGGGCTCTGCACTTCCTGCTGGTGTCGGTGTCGGTGTCTTGGGTTGTGAAGGCGGGTCCGGGGAGGCGGCCCGCGATGTGCGCGCTCTCTTTCGCGGAGGCATTGTGAAGGCCAGTGGCTTTCTAATACACCTTTCGAGACTATATCTGCTCGTTCATATGCGTTCACATGACGATGTCAAGTGAATGTTCCAATGCCGCTGGTCGCGTAGCTGCAGCACGCGACTGTGACGTCGATCAGGGCTCGCCGATCTCCGATCTCCACAGAGCCAAGCTCCACTGCCGTGTTGCCAACTTGTTCCTCATCAGAATCACAAAGATGGCGGGAAACACTTCACTTGAGCGGGCAAAGGCCTCAATTTTCCTCCCAGAAGCTCAATTGGATCTTCGAAAACCTATACCGCCCTGATTTGGCCATTATTATTTCCACAATCCTTCCCTGATAGCTCCAGCCATGGTAAACTGGACGCGGTATGCGGCGCGACTACGCCTCCATGTTGACTGTATATCCACTGACATATTTCAGTTTCTTCGACTGGAATGATCGCGACCACTCACATACCCTCCACGATGAGCTTTCCCGTCTCCTTCCGACCCATCGCGAGGACGCCATTCCTTCTGCCATCCCCGCCAAGCAAGTCACATTCACAGCTCTGCGCTTGAAGTACCAGCTGGAGCAAGTGATACCCTGCGAATTGCCTGAAGAACGCATCACGGCCCCTCATTCCGATGTCATTACCCCTGCAGTGATAAAGACTGCAAAGTCTGCTGGCAAGGTGTCCGGAAGCGATGAAGACCACGGAGCATGTGTTATCTACTGCCTGCTCATGGTCAAGCACTGGTTCCAGCGCCAGGCGCTGCTCGAGCTCTGGGACGCGGATCTGCATGAACTTCGAGCGACAGCATGCGAGGTCTTGGCGAAGCACATCATTGAAGACGAAGATGACCTGAACTATCTTATGCAAGAAGTCCTACTCAAGAGATATGCGATCGTGGTCGATGGCGAGGACACTAAGCCTGCCAATGCTATAGAAAAGGCTGTAGACTTGCATGCCGTTAGGGTTATAGGCAGTTCAGGTTACCAAAAGTGTGTCAATCATTTGTGGAGAGGATGGTTGGTGCAAGACGAGGACGATCCGAGCAGGTATGTGAAGCTGTGTTCGTCCAAGAGGTTATTGCTAATCATGTCCACAGATTCACCGACTACAAGCTGAAGACTTCGACGACTTATTGGGACCACTTCGATCCAGACCGAATGCGCGTACCACAATATCAGAATGCCTTACAGGTCCTCATTTCTCTCGTCTTTCTCGGCCTGTACACTGGAGCCATTAATACCATCAATGCTGGAGGAGAGCTGGATGTTGTTGAGGGTCTTCTCTATATCTTCACTGCCGGCTTTATTTGCGACGAGACATCCAAGTTCCTCAAGATTGGTAGATTCTACTTTGGTTTCTGGAATATTTTTAACACGACTCTCTATACACTCTTGGCTGTATCCTTCGTCCTGCGCATGGTCGCTTTGGGACATGAGTGGCAATCGCCTCGCAGATATCGCCTCAACGAGCTGTCCTACGACTTTTTGGCGTTCTCTGCTCCAATGTTTTGGATGCGCCTCATGCTCTACCTGGACAGTTTCCGATTCTTCGGTGCAATGCTGGTCGTGCTAAAAGTCATGATGAAGGAGTCGCTCATCTTCTTCGCGCTCTTGATCATCGTCCTGGTGGGCTTCTTTCAGGGATTCATAGGCATGGACCAAGTCGACAAACAAATCACAGCTTCTCAATTCATCGTGAAAGCGATGCTTAACGCGATCATGGGCGACCCCGACTTCGACAACTGGGACAACTTTGCGCCGCCCTTCGGATTAATCCTCTACTACATCTACAACTTCGTCATCATTGTAATTTTGCTGAATGTCCTCATTGCGCTCTATAACTCGGCGTACGAGGATATCACAGGCAATGCCACCGACGAGTACCTTGCACTTTTCGCGCAAAAGACCATGCAATTCACGCGAGCCCCAGACGAGAACGTGTTCATCGCTCCATTCAATCTCATCGAGATCTTCGGCTTGATCATTCCCTTCGAATGGTGGGTGCCCAAAGCCCGGTACGAATTACTCAACGACATTGTCATGGGCGTGATCTACTCGCCGCTACTCGCAATCACGGCACTTCTTGAGACACGCACGGCAAGAAAAGTCAAATTCAACAGATCTCGGCAAGAGTCTGACGATGACACGATCGAGGAATGGGAGCAGCTTGAGGGTGAGCTCGATGTTGAGGGAAGCGGTTGGAGCAAGCGAGTGGAAGATACCAGCCCGAATGTGGTGGTGGACGGCACGCTATTGGCTGTGAGACAATTGGCCGAGGAGCTCAAGGAGGTCAAACAGCTACTTCGTGAGCTCACGCCTGGTCCTGAATCAGACTCCACGAAGCTTGCGGATGGGCACTCGACAGAACTGTCCAAGCTTGACCCGTAAGCACAGTTTGTGCCTATACGTGAATGGAATTGTCCTTTGATCATTACTGGATATGATACCACTGCTGCATGTATGATCGTACGTCATGCTTGTGCTGATGTGACTATAGCCATAGTGCGGCTCCTTCTATTCAAAACATGTCGAGCTTTCGGCAATCACCAAATCGCTGCTGTTCGACCGCTTCTGCTCGCGTTGGCCTGATCAATGGCCTTTGTCCGAGAGGGAAGGGCCAGAGTACTGATGGCTTTATGTGAGCACCGTCTTTCAACTTCGAAAGGCTCGACAAATAGCAACATTGATTGTACTCATGTTTGCGCTTGTGGTTCCTTGCTTGAAGCTACCGACGTTGAAAGCATTTCAGGTGGGAGAAAGACTTGGACACGATTTACTTGCTATCTGGACATCTCCCGGGCGATACCATACAGTCTTCCGATGCTATACATGAGCACGACATGGCATATGTTCGTCCGCTCTACGCCACGCGAACAAGCGCTTGTGATCATACGGCTACACATGTGAAAAGTGTCCCAGACACACTATCGAGCCTTCCGACAATCACAAGTTACGAGTGAATTAGTGCAGAACACACAAACATTTCCGCGGCTGCTTATGTATTCAACCACGGGGAATAGAGCTTGAACGCTCTCACATGCAATCGCACGGACACTTTTCATCTTCACAGCTTCGAAGACGGATTGAGAAATACTTGGCGCTGTAACTTTCTTGCCGTTTGTTCAGCACTCGAAACTTGAGTCACCATTCGACCGCAGCTTCGACAACACTCGGATCGTATGCAATACCGCACAACCTACGCTTAGTAAATTACCACTACTTACCACATATCGGCTACGAAGTCCATTCACCTCTGATCATTACACCGCTCTCTTGGGAGTCATTCTAGATTTTCATATCGAAATGTCTTCCTACAAAGACCCCGTCTCTATATCGGTTGTACAGAGGCAGGGTACGCAAAGCTCTTGTACCTGACGTTTATTCACCTGCTAACTTGTCTCAAGCTTTCTTCACTATCGGTTTCGGCCGGTCTGATCTTCTCACCCCTTTGATTTTCGCTTTAGCAAACATTCGCGAGCTCGAGCAGAATATACGCCGCCAGACTGATTTGTACACCACGAAGAACTCACCAACGCCAGCGACATGACCAGCATGGGTGCCAAGAAGGGCAGCAAGGACAAAGAGCCGGCAAACCAGGACGACAAAGATGGCAAAGAGCTCGAGGGTGGACCAGTCTTGAAGACAGCCATGTCTGCGAGGCTTCCGCTTCCCCAAATCGTCATAGGTGCACTCGAGCTCTGCACATATTTTCCACAGCATGCGCGATGGCCACAATACCTCTTACGCCTCCTTCGCAACGACTGGAGATACAAGGATATCGTCAAAGCGCAGTTGAATGCCCGAGGCGAACTCAACAAAGCCAATCTCAAGCTGAGAGACGATGCCATTCGCAAGCAGTCTCTGACAAATAGCCAAGTGTACTACAACAAACGCGACTGGAATACGCAAGATTGGTTCCGAGGAAGCCATGCAGACTCGACTACCTACCCAGCTACTCGCCCTTTCCCCAACCTCTACACCCCTGGTCTAGATCAAGCAGCTTGGGGTCCAGCAGCCCAAAAGTCTTGGACTCTGGCTGTGAATGCTGTGACCTGCTAGCCTAGGCTGGTGTATGAATTAATGAAAGCTGGAGCGCCGCCAATGCCAGTGGTCTCGTGAGTCTGGCTTCATGGCTGTCATTCTCATCTACAACATCATTTTGTTCTAGTGCTTCAACACTGGGGCGCTACACGAAGCGTCTCCGCTCAAGTCTATGGCATGTTGTCCAAGTATGCTACTGCGAAGCTCGATGAGAGCTTGTGAGCTTCCAGTGATCAATCATCCTAGACAGGTAACCTTTCAAGTCATAGTTTCGCGGCCATCTGAGTGAACTGAGCTTGCCGCGTTTGTTTGGATTACGGTGATGAGCTTCTGTTGATAAGAGTGCATCGATGTTATACAATATGTAAGTCGCTGCTCGAATATTACCATGGAATGTGATTGACTCCATCCGAGAGCTGCTATAATCTCTGGATACGATGATCTGGGTAACCGGACGGACATGCCTTAACGAGTGCGAGGTGTTGTGGATTAGTCAGCACCGTCAAGTGCCAAGGCATCCGAAAACGGGTAAATACTCAAATAGTACACATTGGCAATAGCAATTACTCGGATAGTAACGGATTAGTAACATTGGCTAGTATTTCTAAAATAGCAATTTTCTAAGATATTAGTACGTATCTTAGTATAGTAATTACTTAGATAGTAAACTATATACTACTATCCTAAAATAATAAATTCTATATATCGAAGGATACCCAAATACCTATAAGTAGAAACATTAATATCTATTATAGATAGGCTATCGTTACTATAGGCTATTATTGCTATAGGCTATCGTTACTATAGACTATCGTTACTATAGGCTATTATTACTATAGGCTATCGTTACTATAGATAGGCTATCGTTACTATAGGTAGGCTATCGTTACTATAGGCTATTATCGCTATAGGCTATCGTCGCTATAGGCTATCGTTACTATAGGCTATCGTTACTATAGGTAGGCTATTATTACTATAGATAGGCTATCGTTACTATAGGTAGGCTATCGTTACTATAGGTAGGCTATCGTTACTATAGGCTATCGTTACTATAGGTAGGCTATCGTTACTATAGGCTATCGTTACTATAGGCTAGCTACTATCGTTACTATAGGCTATCGTTACTATAGGTAGGCTATCGTTACTATAGGCTATCGTCGCTATAGGTAGGCTATCGTCGCTATAGATAGGCTATCGTCGCTATAGGCTATCGTTACTATAGGTAGGCTATCGTTACTATAGGCTATCGTTACTATAGATAGATTATATAGGTAGGCCTCTTTCTATCTAAGTAATTACTATACTAATATATACTATCTAAGTAATTTCTATACTAATATATACTATCTAAGTAAGCCTCTTACTATCCGTTTAATTAGTAATTACTATACTAATATATACTATTTAAGTATTTACCTACTTATTTCCCTACTAATAAAAGGTATTAAGGCACTTAGTACCTAAACCTCATTTCTTCATAGTATAGATTCCTTATGGTATTGAAATCACTTCATTACTTTGTGCTCTCCAGTGATCTTCATGTAGGCAATTAATCCAGTGTCTAGTTCTGCTCAGCTTAGTCATAACACAAGTCTTATGTACCCGGCGACTTGAACCATTCATCGCTCTACGCAGTTTTCAGGATCAATCTTATCTCTCAATGCTCGCTTTACAACACACAGTCGCTCTCGACGACAAGACGAACTAGCAATAAATCATCCTCCCGACGCTTTCCTCTCCCTTCACTCACTTCCCTTCACTCACAATGCGACTCGGTGGATAGGCGGAATCACTTCGGTGTCCATCGACTGCGCCCTCTGATCTTCTCTCCGATGCGGTAAAACAAGAATGGGATCGGAGCAAGCGCGACACCAAAGATTGCGAGATATGCTGTAGCTTTCGCGACCCCGATTGCCGCGTACATGGTCGTACTGCAAGAAGTTAGCATTGAGCCAGCCCAAGAAAATGGCAGACTTACGCGAAGAGAGGGAAACCAGATGCGAACAATGATCGCATGAAAGTATTGGCAGCAATAGCCGAATTTGAATTGATACCATAGCAGTCGACGATGTAATTCATGCCTTGCATGTTGATCAAGATTATACCGATGCCGATCGGGACACCTGCAATGATTTGCGGCTACGCGTTCATGGTAGGCGAGCTCGTGCCGGCGAACCAGAACATGCCGCCAGGTAGGCATATGGCTCCGACCATCATCAGCAGGAGTCGGTTCTCCTGCGGCCGACCCGCCTTCGGATCTGGAGACAGCTTGGTGTTGACAGTGAAGATGATGAGCGCTCCACCAGGAATGGTTCCGAAAAGTATCGACAAGAGTGGCAGACCTGCAGTGGTCGCGTCCCAATTACGCTCGCGAGCAAAGGACGTGGGATAAGCAAGGAAGAAGACATACATGAGACCTAGCACGCGATCAGTCTAGCTTTGGGAGTCGGGATAATACCACATACCGAATACCACAGAGATGTATGTCGACATAAGCAGCAGTATGGGCTCAAGGACAAGCATTTTCGCGGGTCTCGAGAGAAAGCGGTCTAGGGTGTCCCTCATGGTAGTCTCCTGCTCTTCCGAGTTTGCACGAAGCGCCCAGTTTCGTGTCATGTGTCGAAGTCGGCCCGCTCTTCTCGCCAGCAGTACGGGCGAATATGTCTCCATCAGGATTGGATAGGTGAGCACCGCGATCACTAATGTGAAGATGGCGGTCACATTGAAGATCCATCGCCATCCTAGAGGACTCTTCACGATCATGGAGCCAATCATTGGACCCAAAATTGGGCCGACCATAAGGAAGGTGCCTGTATAAGGCATTGCGAACCCTCTCTGCTTCGGTGTCCAGATGTCGGCAAGCGTCCCGCTAAGGTTTGCAGATGTAGCTGCTCCAAATACGCCCTGCATGAACCGACATACGAAAATACTGGTCAGGCTTTGTGTACTGAATGCTGCCAGCTGCCATCCTGCGAAAGCTATATAGCCGGCCAGCATCGGTCGTTTTCTCCCATACCGCTCGCTCAGTGGTCTGTGTGCAATACAGTCAGCAGAGTCCTCCGTCGAATGCGATGATACTGACCCAAAGATTATGGGTCCCAAAGCAAATCCAATCATGAACAGCGAAGTTCCTCCAAAAACCATTGTCTCGACTTTGACATGAAATTCTTGGGCTGTCACTGCCGCAGCAGCGCTGAATACTGATGAGGAAAAGGTCGTGGAAAGCACATATAATGCCAGGATCATGGTGATGCACCATTTTCGCCATAGAGGCAAATTTTGAGGATTGCCCTTGTCGTCTTGTCCATACCAGTCGACCACGAAAGAATCGCTGCGAATGATATGCAGCACATCCTCGTCGACTTCGACAGAACGATCCGAGTCCGATCCTGGTAGTTTGGCGATGGTGCTAGTTGCTGATGGTTTCGAGTTGTCTCGTGCTGCCATCGCTTCACCTTTCCAGCCCTTCGTGAGCTCCTCAATCTCAGAACGATACTATCTAGCTCTACTCCTGCCATAGAACAGCATAGCACCGACCGTCGGCCATCTCTTTACCGTACGGAATCTGATTGGTCTCGCGACACTCGCTTACCGAATCTGGAGAAGCATTCATTTGGCGCAATTTCCGACTAGGCCGGCGACGATGATATCGCTTCGTCGCTATTGCTATACAAAGCCGCTGACCGCTGAGAAGCAGGCATCAAGCGATCTCATTGCTCATTGAAAGCTAGTCAAATTGATGGAGACCGTGGCCAGCCAAAATGCATGCTCTCCGACGCCTCCTCAAATCGCAAACCGAAGCACATGCAGACCCCAAAGGTGCAAGTGATGCTCGTCCAACAGCATTCCAAATGATCGAAGACGAAGGACTTGTTGGAAAGCTGAGTGACAAAGTCGCGCTGGTCACTGGTGGCACAGATGGCATCGGCCTAGAGATTGTCCGGACTCTGGGGACTGGCATGAAAGGGGGTTTCACCTCTCGAGATGTTGCAAAGGGCGAAAAGGTCCGGAATGGTTCGCTTGTCGAGGACAGTAGCTTGCGTCTGGAAGTTGTTGAGGGAGAGCTGAAAAGCTTGACAAGCGTGATCGTAGGTGCCGAAATAATCCTTGCCAGAACCCAGATATTGGATGTGCTCGTCAGTAATGCTGCTAGGTCATTCAATTCCATATTTACAGATCGATTTCACGAAAAGACAGGTATCGCAACAACGCCCAAAGGCTACGCGGAAGACAGGTTTGAGCAGCAATTTGGTGTTTCCGTTGGTACATACTGATCAGGTCCGCAGATGCATAACGATGCACAATCGAAAGCGTCACTGGAGCGCTTGTTCCCTGGTGTTCCAACTGACATGCTTCCCGAATTCGATGCCGTGATCTCTATGGTGGTTCCGTCGATCGAGAACATCGAAAAGACTGCCTCCAAACAGCCGCTACTTGGAGACTTCAAGCCTCACATATTGTTAAGGACCCACTTTTATCCTAGCACCCGTCATATCTCTTAGCAACCACACCTTCAAAACAACTCTAGCTCCTTGAAACAATAACGAAGGCCTCTTAAAGGCTTCGCTAGGAATAGGACTAGAGAGAATTAATTATAGATAGCGAAAAGATATATAGAGATCTAAATTTTATAAGTAAGTTTATTCTAGTAAGTTAAGGAATATTCGTTCTTATAATAATCTACTAACTAGATAAGAATTATTTTAACTTTACTAATATAAGTTAAAGTAATATAAGTAGTAAAAGATATTTCGAAAACTCTATTCTATTCTATTATTATTATTATAAATTCTTGTATTACTATACTATTCTACCTACTAGACAAGTAGCTATCTCTATCTACCTTTAAAGGTAAAAGCCCTTAGTCTATAGCCTCTAGTATAAAACCCTTTATCTCCTTCCTACTATATAGGATTCTATCCCTACCTTTTATATCTAGTTAGGCTATAGGATATAGAGAGGATCTCTATAGCTCCTTCCTCTTACTAGGCTCCTATTCCTACTTCCTATCCTCCTCTCTCTTAAGTTCCTCCTTTATAAGAGAGAACTACTTAAGGAGGCCTTTATTAATTAAATATCTAGTTACTTTATTTAAGCCTTTCTTAGTCTAGGTAATCTCTTACTATAATAATCCTACTTTTTAAAGGAGTTAGTTCCTAATATATAGGCCCTATTCTAGCTTCGAATCTATCTATACTCCTAGAAGTCGAAGGGATAGAGCTAGCCTACCTTCAAATCCTAGTATATTAACTATAGCTTATAGATTATGCCTTATTCTACTCCTAGTAAAATAGATTAACTAGTACTTCTATAGTACAAAGGTAGCCCTATACTTAGCTACCTATTATATATATTTGTTATATACTATCTCTAGCCTTCTATAGTTCCCTTCTATGCTTTTCCTATATACTAGGATATTAGAGTTGTCTATAAAGCCTATTACTATAGTTCCCTTGCCTTCTAGGTTAGGGAGGAGTATAGATATAAAGAAAAGGAATAGGATTAGTAATAGGGTTAATCCTTGTAGTATATCCGTTATCTAGGATCTTATCTAGTCTATATACTCCCTAAGTTTAAGATATATAGTCCTATCCTAGAAGAAGGATTAGATATACTATACAATATATTATAGATATACTTTTATCTTAATATTATATATTAGTCGTTAGTATAATATATTGTCGAATGCCCCTAATATATCTAGGTAAAGTATTAAAGCTATTATTGTTAGGTCTATTCTCTAGACTATCTAGACCTATTCTATTATTTACTCTAGGGCTAACATAGTAGACCTCCCTAGTCTTACTCCTCTCTAGGATTAAGGGAGGAGGTCTCTTTCTTTAGCCTCTTTGCTTATCCTCCTTATAATAATAGCCCCTAGGACCTTTACTAAGGTGTTTAGTAGTACTATAGGTCTATATACTCCTAGCTTAGTATAGTCTAGCTTCTATAGTTTCTTTAGGATAACTATAATAGAGTATTTGAAAAATTTAGGATAGTATCCCTATTATAGGCATACTATAAAGAATTAGTATAGTAGGGGTCTAAGTTCTAATCTATATTCTTTAAGTAGTAGATTAAGGATCTAGTTAGGTTCTAGGGCTTTACTATTAGGGAGTATATTAAGTATCTTCTATAATTCTCCTAGTCTAACTTCTTCTTCTATCTAGAATAGTCTTAGGTAAGATATATCTTATATATCTTCTAGGTTAGCCTTCCTTAGTTCTAGGAAGAAGTACTAGGCTAGTATATCTACCTTCCCTTAGTTCTCTACTTACATAGTACCGTTCTTATCCTAGATCTCTAGGAACTATAGAAGGGGATCCCTTTAGTCTACCTCTTCCCTAGCCTATCTAGCTAGCTTCTATATCTTTTTCGGATCTTTAGGAATTTCCTTAACTATAGCTCTCTAGCTTAGGTTCCTATCTTTCCTAATCTATTTGCCCTTAGCCTATAAGGCTACTAGGTATACTACTAGGCTCCTTCCTATTCTTTCCTAGCTCTACTCCCTCTTTAGGTATCTTATCCTTTTTACTACTTTACTATACTTCCTTAACTAGGTTATTTTAGTATACTTAGAGGATTTAGCCTTTAGGATATCTACTTGGGTTACCTTAGTAAGTATGTCCTATATCTCTTAGGCTATTGTATCTAGCTATTAGGATATATCTATTACTTTAGTAGAGGTTTCTTTTACTTTCCTCTTTATCCTTTCCCTAATCCTAGACTAATCCGCCTTTTTCTATTAAGGTCTCTATACCTAGGCTCTAGTACGAGTCTAAGCCTATAGGATTATAGTTTGGATTAGTATATAGTCTAACCCTATCTCTAGGTCTATTCTTGTTCTATATTCCTATATATTTTATTAGATTCCTATAGTCCTAAATACTAGGTCTAGGGTCTAATAGCTTCTAGGAGTCTCCTAAGTTATAGTACCTAGCTCTAGTAGTAGATTAAGGTAGGCCTCTTCTATAATTATAATAAGCTAGTCTAATACCTAATACTAATTTTAGGTATTATTCCCTCCCTATCTAGGATAGTATAGGTTAAAATCCCCTAGAAGGATAATCTCCTCTTCTTCCTTCCCCTAGAGTATATTCTCTACTAGTAGAAGGATACCTAGGGTATAGTCTCTAGGAGGGCTAGATAGGTTATAGTAGTTAAGGATATTAATCTACCTATCTCCTATATAGAGTCTAACTATAATTATATCTCTAGAGTATTCTTAGACGTCCTAGTAGGTTAGTTCGGGTTAGGTTTAGGTTCAAAACCGAACCTAACCTATTTGTCTAGGTCTAATCTTAGGGAACTAGAAGTTTGTCTAGATTTAAACCTAAAAATTTAATAGTTTTATAGCGAATAATAGAAATATTAGAAAGGCGGAAATTGCGAAATATCGAGATAGAGAATATATTGTTATTTATGTATACTACTATTATCGTAGTCCTAAAGGACAAACTAGTTATTTCTTCTATATATACTACTAGTATCGTAGTCCTTAAGGATAGAGTAGTTATTTCTTTCTATAGTATAGCGCTAATAGCTACCCTTCCGGTCCTTTATTACTTATAGCGGTTCTTATATAGATTCTCGCTAACGTCTATATCCCTAATAAAGATACTATAGCCCTTTAGAAGCAAACTTAGTATAACAATATCCTTCTACTAAATAGTAATACGCTTAGTATAAATAGCTAGTAGGTTAATAGCTATATAGAGTTACTATATATTAAGGAAGTTAGTAAGTAATATATACTCGAAAAAGGTCGTAAGGTATACTTTAGAGGCCTTACGCAAAGCCTCGATAGTATTGTACTAGTAGCGGAATTCGGTAGCGCCTATAACGCTAGTATCGTAGATTAACTATTTAACTAGTCTTTGAAATAGCGCTTACGCGATTATAAGATCGGTAGACATTTGCGTAGTCTTAATCTACTACAATACGTTTTCTAAAAGATAATTAGTTATAGCTAGCTATACAAGAAGTAGAACTTACTATCTACGTTTCTACGACGTACGCCTATAGTTGCCTTCTTATTTAGCTTACTAGGCTTAAAGGTAGTACTTTTCTAGATCTAGTAGATAGTAGCGTAGACGTTGTAAAGGACGCTAGTAGTACCTTTCTTGTTCTTCTTAGTAGCGGTAGTAACGGACTTTCCGGCTATTCTAGATATAATAAGTATATAACTAAAGGTATAGAACTATAGTATAGGCAAAGAATAGGCGATATATAATATAAAAGCCGAATTAAAGAAAGTTGTTAAACATTGTTACGTAGGCGGAGGAGAGTAGGCATACCAAGGGACCTAATTCGAAGTAGATAAAAAGGATAAAGGTCTATCTAAGACTACAAATACAAAGATAAAGGAGAATTGCCCCTATGCTAGGCCTAATTAGGCTAGCTAGCCTAGATAACACTAAGAGACAACTAGGTAGAGATAGTCTATTTCCAATACTCCCCTTAACTCTTAGTCTAGTTAGATTAGTCTACTTCCTCTTTAGAGCCCTCCTTATTATATATAACTATTACTAACAACTTCTTATTATCTATAAGCTTATTATTTGCAATTACCTAAATCATTTGTCTTACCATTTCTAGGTATAGATAGTAGATCATTATATAATTATCCTAACTATACAGTTTGTACAAACCCCTCTCCTACTTATAAGTAGTAAACCTCTAGGGTTTCTTTTAGTCCCTTAAGGCTATAGCCCTTACTACGAATGCCTAGTGTGTATTTAGTAGCTTTAGTATATCTACCTCCTTTTCCTAAAGAATTGAAAGGATGCTATTAGGTAATAGTAATAGTTAGCCATTAATAGTATCTCTAATAGATAACTATTAGTTAGGCAATCTAGAAAGAAGAACTTAAATCCTAGCTTCTAGTT
>LFZO01000288.1:0-62194 GCA_001578225.1 Pseudocercospora musae | reverse complement strand
GACTACTTTATCTAGTACCTATTTAACCTTTAGCTTTATTAGGTACATCCTAATAATCTTGAACTATAATTCATGATTTTCCCTTATTAAGATTGGTATAGCCCTTCTCTTACTAATTCTACCTTCTTAATCCATGATTTCTTCTATAAATCAAACCTAAACAAACTCTAGAAACAAGCTCTTTCTTTAGTCTAAAAATAATAGTTTCTAGATAGCTATCTTCCTTAGTTAGTAGATCCTTGGCTCTACTAGGCCTATTAGTTTTAAAGGTTACTAAAAACTTGGTATAGATTCCTACTCTATAGGGCTAATAACTTCCTTAAGTCCTTCCTAACTATTACAACCTATAGATTAGGGTATTGGTAGTACTAAGTGCTAAATCTAAGGCTTATCCAAAGGTACTCAAGATTTAGGCTTATCTATTCCCTTTACACTCTAAGCGATCTAATACGCCTTAAGCAAGTGTACCTTACTAGGTTCTTTTATAGCTTATATATATAGGGCTTCTTTATACAATGTATATAGGTCTACCTTAAGTCTCCCTCTCCTGTTTTGTCTCTTCCTTCTAGGACTAGACTTATAGGTTTAGGAGTAACCTATACTACTTTAGTCTTTCTACCTTATAGTTACAAACCCGGGCTTATAACCTATCGAGCTAAGGAGGGCCGATAGGCATAAATGGATCATAAATTGTAATAGAAGCTACAAGGAATAGTAGGGGCTAAAGTAGGAATAGTAAGTGTGTTGTTATTTTCTATAGGTTAGAGCTAAACCTAAAAGGTGTTAGCTTGGATTAGTTACATAATAGTTATTATGTAATCTAGTCTACCTTGGCATCCCTTGCTAGATTACTAACTAGACTATATATTCCAATATCTTCTTTAAAGACTAGAAGGATATCGGTCTACTACTACTATTATAGTTACTATAGTTACTACTAAGTAGCTACTAAGGTCTAGGTTACGATTACGTCTAGTACGAAATCGGCGAAAATAGCGAAACTTTTAAGCTATTAGTCTTCAAAAGGCATAGTAGTAATAGCGAGGTATTAAAGGCAAGAATAGTATTTATTACTAAAGAAGAGGAAGAAAGGAAAAATAGAACTACTCGAAGTCTAATATACTTGTACTACTATTACTAGACTCGATAATAGCTATAGTATTACTTCGTTTCTTTACAATAGTATTAGCTATCTATTATTACTATTATATGCGCCTTAGATTATTTATATATACTAAAGTATAGATTAGAACTCGCTAGTATCGATATTAATAGCTCTACTAAAGTCTTTACCTACGCTACTATTATTCCTAGCTTTAGCCTCTTCCTAAGTAGTAACGATTTAGTCTTAAGCTAGATATACCTAGGCATTATTATCGCTATCTATAGGTACTTCCTTAAGAGATCCTTAGTCTCTACTATCCTTAGTATACTCTATAGTATTAGTAGAGTTAAGTATAGCCTCGTTAGTTACTAATCCTATACTACTCGTATAGCGACTATAGATAGTATTTAGCTTTTCTACCTTATTATATAATAGGTTAGTTCTAATATAGCGAATATTTAGTAATAGACTATCTTCTTACTACTATCTATTAGATTAGCTAGACTATCTATTACGAGCTTGTCTACTATACTAAAGATCTTATTAGTATTATCCTTATTGTAGTAAGAGGCATTAGACTTGACTCTAGTTAAGCTAGCGAATATACTATTTAATATATATAAGGCCTCGTAATTAAGTACAATATTCTTAAAAGTAGCTATAAGATTATAGGTCGAATTAGCGAAGTAGGCGTAATCCTATAAATAGTCTATTTTATAGAGCTTAAGCTATTTATTAGTAGTAATAGCCTTGCCGTAGATACTAGATAGATTAATTACTCCTATAGCTAAGATAGTTATTTATAATTTATTAGTATAAGCCTTACTTAGTAGCTACTATAGGTATAGTATCTCTTAGCTATAATTTATCTAATAGGTACTAAAGAAGGGGATAATAAGATAATTAACGATACGACGTATATAGCCGAGGTCCTATATATAGATAGCCTTCTTTACTATATAGAAGAGCTCGACTTACTATACTATATAGGCTATTATAGTAAAGGCTAGTATTGGATCTAGAGACCTACTACCTTTAGGTACCTTGCCTACCCAAGTATTAGATATAAAGAGCGCTTCGTATATAACATCGACGAGCTCTATATATTACTTTAGAGAGAGACGTCCTATAGCCCTTACGATAGTCTCCTTATAGATCTCGTTACCTTTAGTATTATCGAAGTTAATTAGGCTAGTTATAGCCTATACTATATACTACTTATCCTCGACTAAGAGCCTCGACTAGCTAGTACCTATATAGAGAAGAACTATAGTTATTTATTAGAGATACTATCGATAATATCCTAGAAGGTTATATCTTAATAAAGGCTATAATTAAGGATATTACTATCTACGTCCTCGACCTAGTATATACGTAGTAGGATATATCTTACTAATAAGGCTATTTAGCTTATCGCATAGAATACGAGTACTAATAAACTCCTTATAATATAGTATCTACTATATATACTCTCTATATCGATAATATCTTAGCTTACCTAGCTTACTATAGTATTCCTTTAGTATCTTAGGGAACGTAAGGCTATTTTCCTTAATATACTATATAACAATTTTATACTTCTAGTAGAAGTCTTTCTTAGCTACGCGCTTATACTATCTATTATCTTTAGATATCGGCTCTTTATTACCTTAATCTATATCTATATCTTTATTACTAGCTCCCTTATTAGCTATAGGTCTAGGTAGACCTCTACCTTCCTATTCTTCTTCCTCTTACTCGTTATTAGAATTAGGCTTATAGTCCGACGTAGTAGTATCTTTATCTAATAATTTTTCTATAGGAAAGGTCTACTTACTACGAAGTATTTTATCCTTACTAAGATCTCTACTAGAGTCGTCTTCGTCTTCGTCTTCCTCTTTATTATCGTTACTCGAGTCGTTAGGATCTAGATTAGAGTTATTATATACCGCTTACTTGCCTATAGCCTTAATACTAGATACAAGCAATATAGCCTAAATAGCCTCGCTTAGTAGCTTAGTAAGTATAGAAGACATAATAGTAATATTACTTATAACGCTAATATAGTATATTCGAAAGTCCTATACTCGATTTGGATTAGTAAAGAGTAGTCGAGTATTAAGTAGTAAGTATTAAATACTCGAAGTTAGTTAGAAAGGTTAACGAAGAGATTAACGAAGAACGAGGTAGTAGAAGGATAGAGTATATTAAGGAGCCTTCTTATAAAATAGATACCTTATATTATATATATAAGCGTATAGACTATCTTCTCGCGATATACTTATAGAAGGCTATACTTAAGCCTATTACTACTTCTTCTATACTTCAAACTCTATACTTAATACTACTATCGTAGGATATATTAGGATCTTGTAGTAGTTTTCTAAATACTAGACTAGTATTAGTCTCTAGACCTAGGATAACTTCGTAGTAGACGCTAGCCTTGTTACTACTATACTCGATAGTAATAGGAATAGTTAGTTCTAGAAAGTTAGCTAGACTTGCGAAGATTAGAATAGATATTTGTTTAGTATAGTAAGTCCTAAAGTATAGTAGTAAGATACATAATACTATATTATAAGAAGTATCTAAATAACGTATTATCCGAGAGAGACTACTAGCCTTATACAAGTAGCTCGTAATACGAAATTCTCGGTTCTTAGTAATAGTAGGCCTACGAAATAATACGTCTATAGAAAAGCCTATATATACTTACTTTTACTTCTATAGAAATCTCTTTATAATCTAACTATACGCGAAACTAGAATAGTTTAAATCGATATAGTTTATATCGAGGCTAGTCTTCTCTTAGACTTCTACTTTAGCTATATCCCTAAGATAGTAGGAATTAAGAATCGAGAATCGCGAATCGTCTAGGGTTAGTTATTTAGTTATTAGGTTTCGGTTTTACTCTATAGAGAGCTACTTATATCGCGTACTACGTAAAGGTACCTAATATTGTATAACTATTATACTTTATAGACGTAGGTATATATATCCCTTACTTAGTAGTACTACTATAAGCCTATCTATACTACCTTATCCTATGTTCTAGTACCGAGGTACTAGTATAGCTATTATAGCGAATAGGTTCTTTACGCTTTAGTTAATAAGTATACTATCTTTACTACTATAGCGAATAGGATCTTATATAGACGTAGGCGTAAGTATCCTATACTTAGTAAGCCTATCTAAACTACCTTAACCTAAAAGGCCTTCTACTATATTCTAGCGCTAAGGTACTAGTATAGCTATCGTAGCGAATAGGTTCTTTAACTAACTAAGTTACTATCTTTACTAAGTCTAGTACCTATAGAGGGGTACTAGCGAGGCCGCTATAGCGAGTAGAATCTTAGGATAGTATAACTAGTCTAACTACCTTTTCTATATTTGTATATAGTATACTATATTCTAGTACTAAGGTACTAGTATAGCTATTATAGCGAATAGATTCTTTAGCGTAAGCTAACTACCTTAACCTATATCGAGTATAGCCGTTATAGTAAATAGGATCTTATATATCTATCTCCGACTCTAACTCTTAACTATTTCTCGATTTCGAAGACTATACTTCCTCGTAGTTTATACTTTATAGCTCGTAGATAGCTATAATCGGGAAGTAGCTCCTACTAGGTACTCGAATCGACTCGTATCTAGCTTTCTATAAGTATTACTAGGGATAACGTAGACGATACCTTAAGTTATAGAATGTTTACTATAATATCGGTTAGATATTAGGAATCGGTTTATACTCGAGATACTAGTATCTTTCCTTAATTTACAAGTAGGTACTAGGATATTAAGTAATATAGAAATAGGGACGTTACTATAGGATAATAAGTTAGATTAGTTACAAAAGAGCGGATATCGAGTTATTAGATAGCGTAGATATACTACTAATAGTAAAGAGCTAGTATCGAGTTATTAGATAGTATAGATATACTACTAATAGTAAAGAGCTAGTATCGAGTTATTAGATAGTATAGATATACTACTAATAGTAAAGAGCTAGTATCGAGTTATTAGATAGCGTAGATATACTATTAATAGTAAAGAGCTAGTATCGAGTTATTAGATAGTATAGATATACTACTAATAGAAGATAGGTCTAGATAGGTTAGAAAAGAGCTAGTATCGAGTTATTAGATAGTATAGATATACTACTAATAGTAAAGAGCTAGTATCGAGTTATTAGATAGTATAGATATACTACTAATAGAAGATAGATCTAGATAGATCGGAAAAGAGCTAGTATCTAGTTATTAGATAGTATAGATATACTACTAATAGTAAAGAGCTACTATCGAGTTATTAGATAGTATAGATATACTACTAATAGAAGATAGGTCTAGATAGATTAGAAAAGAGCTAGTATCTAGTTATTAGATAGTATAGATATACTACTAATAGTAAAGAACTAGTATCGAGTTATTAGATAGCGTAGATATACTACTAATAGAAGATAGGTCTAGATAGGTTAGAAAAGAGCTAGTATCTAGTTATTATATAGCGTAGGTATACTACTAATAGAAGACGAGTCTAGCGATAGTTATAGATAAAGATAGGTCTAGATAGATTAGAAAAGAGCTAGTATCTAGTTATTACATAGCGTAGGTACGCTACTAATAGAAGACGAGTCTAGTAATAGTCTCGGATTACTAATAGAACATATATAGCGAAGTCTACTATCTTATAGTTAATTATAATATACTACTAGTATAGGTATACTACTAGTAGTATATCTCTAGGAAGAATATATCCTTAAGCTACGATTATAGATAAGCTAGTAGCGTAGATATACTACTAGTAATATATCTCTATCGAAAGCCTAGCGTCCTTATAGCTAGTTTGTCGATATACGAATAGTATAGATATACTATAATTAAGCTCTTATACTAATATCTTATAGTCGAGATACAAATAGTATAGATATACTACTTTTATAGTATCTAGTATATCCTAGTCTACTAGTAGCGTAGGTATACTAGAAATAACCTCTTCTATTAATATTATAGATCTCGGTCTTTAGCTAGTATATATATACTACCTATAGACGTCTAGGCCTCGATAAGATCGTAATTTCGGAATACTTCGTAGTATCGGATAGTATAGATATACTAAGAAGGACTATAATCTCTATTTAGGAAAGTTAATAGTATATATACTATAATAGGGTCGTAAAGGTCTATACTAATAATCTTTCGATTCGATTAGTATAGGTACGCTATCGATAGCGATATCTTAGTAAGATATACTATTACGTTATAGTAGGTAGTTTATAAGAGATACTATCTTATTAAGATACTATCTTAAGAGTATATTAGTTCCTTCCTTCTATTGTCGCTATAATAGCTAACGCCTTAGTATACTTGCTATACTTAAACTTTAAAAATCTAGTAGTAAGATAGTAGAGAAAACAAGTAATATATCTAAATATATATATACTAGTAGATAGAGTCTTAGCGATTTAATTACGAGATCTCTATTTACTAAACTTAATATCTACGATTATAAGTACGATTTGTAGTATAAAGATAGACTACTATCCTCTACGAGATTACTACCTAAGTAACGAGTAATAGCGAGATAGCTACTATAATAGCGAATATAGTCGATAACGAGGTAAATACAATAATCCTCGTTCTAGATTTTACAATAAGCCTTAGTAAGATAGAAGGCTATTATCTCTCGATCTACGTAGTCTCTAGTAGTCTTAATATTAGGCTAAATAGCGATCTAGACGTAGAAACGATAGAGATCGTTATTATTTACCTACTCTAGGTAAATATTTATCTACTCGATAAGAGTACCTATAGTCTCTATATAGATACTAATAGGCTTCGCGTAAGCCTTCTTATATAATACGTAGCTAGTCCTAGCTATAGTAGTTAAAGGCGAGTACTAAAGTAGGTACTAGAGAGCGAAGAGAGATAAAGGAGGATATAATAGGTTAAGGGCCCTACTATAAGTTACTACCTAGCCTTCGAGACGATCCTACTAGTATCGAGAAGTATACTAAGGAGATTAATAAAGTCTAGTAGAAGCCCGAGTATACTACAAGATAGGGCTCGTAGGAGGATATATAGGAATCCTAGTTATAGATCCCTACGCCTCCGAATACTACTAGATATAATAAAACAAATATATAGGATAACTTATTACCTATAGCTATACTACCTAAGTAGTTCGCTCTAAATATTACTAAGGATAACGCTTGGTATAAAGTAGCTAGAGCTCCTACGATCTAGCTATAGAAGCGAGACTTAGTATATAATTATTTACCTATATAGTCTTATAAATATATAGATACGCTACCTCTACCTCTAATAGAAGAGTAAGAGAATATACTAACGATAGACGAATAGATAGCAAGAGAGCCTAAAGGGCTAGTAGTAGCCTTTAATAATAATATAGAAGGTTCTATTAATAATAAGGACGCTAACTAGTTAAATATATATAATGCGATCGGCGATAATATATTAGTATACCTCTATAGATTAGATAGTCGTTAAGATACGATAGCCGGTATCTATAGTATCGTAGTATAGCTCGAAGTCGACTATTGCCTTATTAAGTAGTCTTTAGGCGAGCTAATTATAGATAGCTAACTAAATTTATACTAGAAGAATAGATAACAATATATATAGTTATATAGCTCTAGACTTAATAATAGCGATAATAGTAAGTAGTAATAAGAATCTACTATATATACTATAAAGTAAAATAATATCCTCGATTATAATCGTTAGGTTATAACGTGTCCTAAATACGAATTAACGCGTATAGAAGATAGAGTATACTATATAGACCTAGACGTAGCGACTAAGCTCTTTAATAATAGTATCTTTATATCGAGGAATAAGGAAGTAGAGAAGAAGTTTAATAATACTTATAGGAAAGATACGAGTTAGCTCGATTAAATACTTCGAAAGATCGCAAAGGATTACTATAGAGCCTATTGTAGTATAGTAGAGTAGACTAGTAAGAAAGCGCTACTAATATTAATAATTAATATAATACTTAATTATAGTAAGGTTATATTACTTACTACTAATAGCTAGCTCGAAGGTAATATTATAGATATCTTGCTTAAGATATACTATAGATATTAGTTAGGAGTTAATACTTAGGATATAATATTCAAGATTGCTTACGTACGAGAGGTCTCCGATATCGTTATAGTACGAAGTTAAGATAATGCCTCTACGTTATACGTATCCTTAGGCTATAGAACTATATAATAACGATTAGATACTTTATAGTATTGTCTAGGAGACTAGCGATAACCGAGAGGATATATATTAGTAGGCGTTCTATATCTATTATAACGAGTAAGGTAGGACTACGACTATTATTAGTAATTCCTAGGTTATATAATAGTATATATAGTAAAAAGTATACAAAGATAGGCAAAAGAATACTATAAGACGAATCCTTATAATTCTTGCAATATATATAGATAAAGTATTAGCTAGCTAGAGACAAGTACTAATAGATATATATTAGTCTAGGATTAATATTTCCTACGATATGTTCTAGTAGAGTAACTCTAACGACTATAGTATTTATATACTTAAGACTATCGTTAGTCTTACTACTAAAGATATATTAAGTACTTTATTCGATATTAATAATATACGATTATAGTTCGTATACTACTTACTACGAGTATTAGCTAGCGATATAACTATCTATAGCGAGATCGAGCTACTAGTCGAGATAGAGATATTTAGCTCCGATAGTAAGGCTAATAAGATAGACGACGAGTATAGTAATAATAATAATTAGACTAATATTAGTAATAAGACTACTACTTGTAATAGTAGTATACTAGGCGTATATACTAGCGCGTATACTACTATAAAAGCTAGCGAATATACTCTATAACGTCTCTATCTTAGAGCTATTTAGGCGTATTTAGGCATAAAAGTAAATATTAGTAATATTATAGACGACGAGCCTAGCTACGACTCCTACGAGAATATACTACCTATATACTATAACCGAGGTATCGATATAGGTATAGACCCGATTATTATTCCTAATAATAAGAGGCTAGCCGATTACTCGCTAAAAGGACTATAGACTCCTTTATACTATAACTCTATAATCTGAATTCTTAATAGTCTTAAGGATAGCAAATAGCTAAGTATTAGGGAAGTTATTAATATATACTATAGGTACTATCGATAGCTATCTCGACCTATTCTAGAGGGCGTTCGTAAATATATTAGAATATCTATAAAGAAATTTCCTAATATTATTAACTATAACGATAATAATAAGATTATTATACTTACTATAAATAATAGAGTATCTACTAAGGGAGTTAGACTTAGCTCGTTATTATAGTTCGGTAGCTTATAGATAAAGAACGCTATCGAAATACAATAGTATAATACTAATAACTTACTTCGGAGACCTCGACTAGTTATACCTATTATCTCAAAAAGCGGAACTAATTATATCGAAGATACTATTAGACGAAAGACCTAGATAGAAACCTTAACGGCTATATAGGAGCTCGTTATAAATAGGCGCGTAGAGCCCCTTACTATTATCGAAAGCGTAACTAATATTAATATAGTAAGCGATAATAGCTACTACTATTCCTACTATATAGTCTACTTAAGTTACTACCTAGTTTTTCAAGATAACTATAGTAATCCAAGTTAAGTAGACAAGACTATTTAGGAGATCTTAAACATAATTAACGAGAACGATAGTAGAGAGGTTATCTTCCTCGTAGCTAGTACCGATAGTTAGACTATAGACAATAAGTCTTAGAAAGCTCTTATCGATAGATAGTCGAACCTCGAGCTACGCGTTACTATAGTAACGCACTCTCTAATTACTAGTATAGGCTATGCCTTTAAGGAACGTACTAGACCTAATATATCTATAATAGTATAGGTATACTTCGACCTTAGCGAAGTAGTCTATATTAAAAGGCAAATCGCTATTAATACGAATAATATCTCGTAATATCTTCGATAGGATTAAATAGCATTACTATATATTTATAGTAAAGTAGATTAGTAGAAGCTTTTATATCGTAGGCTAGCGATAGGCGAGAATAATTATTAGTTATAGAGGTAACAATTATTCTATTAAGGTAGTAAGCTACTAAATAGTATTTATTATAATAATACAATTCCTAGGACCTCGTATATTAATAAGCGCTACGTATACTACTACTCTATAAGGATAGAATAGTAGTAGACTCGAATAGAAGAAAACAATATAGAGGTCGAGTACGATAGTAACTATTATCTAGCCTAAATCGAGATAACTAAATTAGAGACAAATGCCTAAGCTATAGTAGGCAAGAAGCGTAAGGATACTAACGTCCTAGCTCTACTACTAATTAAGAGGCATAAGATAGTAGGGAAAATTCTATATTAAGCTAGTTATAGTAAGTTCTATTTAAGGCTATCTATAGAATCTCGATATTTTAGTACTATGTATAAAGGTTAGTTATATAAGTATCTATATTACAATTACTAGTTTATCTAAAGGATTAATACTATATAGTATATAAAGTCTAAGTACTCTTTAGATAGGCCCTAGATATAGGTAACTATTAAAGTATTAAATATAAGAAGATTTAAAAAAACAAAAGACATAGTTATAGTAAATAAGGATAACTAATCTAAGTATAGTAGTAGTAGTAACTCTAATAGTAAAGAGTAAGCGCTAGAGACTAGGTTCGTATACGTATTTACTTTGTTTTTTTCGCTAATATATACTAGGAGCTATAGTATAGGATAGTATACTCTCTTTGTAACTATAGTACTAGTATTCCTAGTAATATATTAAGTTTATTCTTCGTAAGTAGCTCTACGTAGGTAGGGCTAATATTACGATTATAAGCCTAGTCGGGTCTAGTTAGCCTATCTAGGATCGAAATAGGCTAAGAAG
The DNA here is from genome assembly GCA_001578225.1 of Pseudocercospora musae. NCBI lineage: Eukaryota > Fungi > Ascomycota > Dothideomycetes > Mycosphaerellales > Mycosphaerellaceae > Pseudocercospora > Pseudocercospora musae. The sequence continues at coordinate 51,189 of LFZO01000288.1, read as the reverse complement.
GGCTAGGATAGTCTATCTTAGTCTATAGGTATATATCTTCTCCCTAGATATCTCTCTTTCCTTTCTCCTTTAGCAATTCGAGTAGTTCTAATCGAGTACTATATACTACGTATTATATACCTCTTTTATATACGAATTGCTTCTCTAAAGTATACTATATAGTACTTAAAATAGTGTAGAAGAAAGTAAAGGCCTTAGTATCGAACCCGGTTAGCTAGGATAATAACTAGGAAATATTTCCTAATACTAAATAGGATAATAATTCCTCTACCCTAGCTAATAACTTACTAGGAGATACTATCGATAGCGACGAGGGATAGGATAATACCGAAGAAGACTTAGATAACGAGGCCCTAGTAGTCTAGCTCTAGTACGAGGAAGAACGAGCTAAATAGGCTAAGTAGCGCCTCGAATTAGCCCGTCTTAGGAAAAGGATAGCCGATATAGCTTAGGAAGCCTCCCTCCTTATAGACTAAGGGAATATCTAGCTAAACGTAACTCCTACTAGACTATCCTCTATACCTATAGGATTAGCTATTCCTAAGGTAAGGAACCTCTATATATTCGAGAATAAGAAGTATATAGACTATAACTAATAGGTTACTAACTACGACTATATCTTTAGGTAGGCCCCTTATATCTATTCTATAGAGGAAATAAAGGTAGACCTAGCCGAGGAATAGATAGAAAGGAAGTAGTAAGTTAAATAGAAGCGATATACTAGATATTCGGACCTAGAGGAGTATACCTAGGAAAAGATAAAGTAGGTAATACTAGACTCTATAGGGACGAAAGAAGAATACTACTAATTAGCCCTAGATAGGCTAAAGTAGACTAACTAGGGGAACTATATCCTATCTAAGCTACTAGACTATATAAAGATCTAGTAGGATAAGGTCGAAGAGGATCGTTAGGACTATATAATATATAACTTCGTAGTAGCTATAGATAAGAGGATCCGCTACTATATCGAGGTAGACTAATAGCGATTCGGAATTCCGGATCCTAATTAAGGTAGAAGAGGTAGTAAATACCTACTACTACTTACTAGAGAATAAGTATAGGTCCTATAGGAATAAAGACTAGGGCAATAGGAAGCCTAGCTACTCCGACTTAGATAATAGTACTACTAGCTTAGTATCGGATAAGCTACCTAGAAGCTCGGAAAGCTATAGCTAAGGAGGGAAGAGCCGAAGCTTTCTATAGAGGCGCTAGAATACCCTAAATAGGTCCAAGAACGACAAAGAAGTTCCTTAGTACTAGTACTATAGCGAGATAGGCTATAAGAGGCCTTAATACCTTATCTATAATCTAGAATTAGGAAAAGATAAACCTACCTAGTAGCTCTCCTAGCTATAGTAGGCTAGGTTATTTATACTAAGGAATAAAGGAGGAGCGCGGAGCCCGGTAGACTAAGATAGGTTAACTAGGACTAGTTTTAGTTAATCTAACTAGACGTTAAGCTACAATAGGGCAAGAACTCCTATATACTTAGAGGGCTTATCGATTACGGCTTCTAGGCTAATATCTTAGATAGTATAGTAGCTAAAGAGGCTAGCCTTATTCTAAGTAATATAGACGCTAAGTAGTATAAGATCCTTAATAGCTAGTCGCTAGCTATAAGTAGTAAATACTATATATCCTACGAAGTATCGGATATAAGTAGTTAGTAGTAGGACTACGTAGACAATTTCGCTATCGGAAGGATCTATAGCTTTAATATTATACTAGGCATATCCTAGTTAGAATAGTAGAACCCTTCGATTAACTTCATAGCTAAGATAGCTATCTAGAGGAGAAAGGGGGCTTGTAAATAGAGCGCCTATACTATATTAGGCCCTTCCGACTTCTCGAAGGCTATATCGGATAAGGATACGTATCTCTTTATAATATCGATAGTTAAGATAGACTAAGACGATCCGAATAGCCTCCTACTAGAGTATAAATACCTTTGTAGGATATTCGAAGAAGGAGACGCGTTCCTACTTCCTAATTATAGCCTATATAAGTTATCTATCGACCTAGTAGAGGATAAGACTCCTCCTTATAATCTACTATATAACCTCTTAGAGGCTAAGTTAGTAGTCCTAAGGAAATACCTCGATAAATACCTCGAGAAGGACTAGATCCGCCTATTAAAGTCCCTAGTAGGTACTAGTATCCTCTTTACTAAGAAGAAGGATAGTAGTCTATAATTATATATCGACTACTAGATTTTAAATACTATTATAGTAAAGAATCGATATCCCTTGCCCCTTATATAGAAGTCCTTAGACCGTCTTACTAATACTCGGATCTTTACGAAGCTCGATATTCGGGATACCTACTATAGGATCTATATTAAGTAAGGGAACGAGTAAAAGACCACTTTCTATACGAGATATAGGTACTTCGAATATACTATTATACTATTTAGGCTTATAAACGCCCTAGTAGTATTCTAGAGCTATATCCTAAGTACCTTATCGAACCTAGTAGATACGATTTATATTATCTATCTAGATAATATCCTAATATACTCCTAGAACCTAAAGGAATATATCCGGTACGTTACTACTATTCTCGAGAGACTCTAATACTATAAGCTATATACGAAGCTTAGTAAGTATAAGTTTAATAGAGACTAGATTAGATTCCTCGGCTATATAATTATCCTAAATAGGATCGAGATAGAGCCTCTAAGCTAGAGAGAATTATAACGGTTAAAGAGTAGCCCGAGCTAAGGAGTATAAGGGATATATATATCTTTATCGGATTCGCTAACTACTACCGGCGCTTTATTAGGCACTTCTCCTAGATAGTAGCTCTACTAAATCGCTTAATAGAACGGGGGCCTAATATAGCTAAGGATAGGTAAAGGCAATATAAGGAAGAGTTATAGTAGCTTACCTTAGATAGAGAAGCGAAGTTAGTATTTAACTAGCTTAAGAAGGCGTTCTATATAGCCCTAGTACTAAGATACTTCGATCTATCCTAACTAATTCTAGTCGAAATAGACGCCTCGACCTATACTATATTAGACGTTATAATACAATAGTATAAGTATAAGGGTAAGATATACTAGTTCCTAGTAGCCTTCTTCTTATAGAAGATAAATAGTATAGAAAGGAACTATAATATCTATAATAGTAAGATACTAGGGATAGTCGAGTACTTTAAGTACTAGTAGTACTACTTAGAAGATACAAGGTATTAAGTAGAGGTCGTTATAGACTACAATAACCTTAAATAGTTTATAACGACTAAGGAGCTTACGAGACGTTAGGTTCGCTAGGCCGAATAGCTTACTATTTTCAATTTCTATATCTTATACTATCTAGGAAAGGAAAACGAAGTAGCTAATAGGGCTAGTAGGTATCCTAACTATATAGATATTAATTACTCTAGTTACTAGGTAAGCGAAGTAGACTCCTATACTCTACTCGAGAGGTTATAGAGGTAACTTATAGACGAGGAGTCCTAGGATAGGTCGATAAGGATCGCCTTAGTCTAACGAGGACTAGAAGGATACGATAGACCCTTCGTCTACCTCGCTAGTATAGCTAAGGTTAGGGAGGTATAGAATAGCCTTACGAATACTATTCGAGTAGTACTAGGGGCCGACGCTAAGGCGATTAGGATTAGGGTAGTCCTCTAGAGTAGAGGCGAGTTACAATAGCTATAGCTAGTATAGTAGAAGGAATCCTAAGGGTTCCTCTTCTACTAGGATACGATATACGTACTAGTAGGCCTACTTCGCCTAGAGATACTCTAGCTCTACTATAACGATCCTATATTAGGACACTTTAGGTTCGAAAGGATCCTATAGCTAGTATAGAGAGAATACTACTAGCCTAAAGTAAGGTACTATATTAAGGATTATATACGTAGCTATAAGGTATATACCTAAGTAAAGCTATAGAGGCACTTGCCCTATAGGATACTATATACTAAGAAATCCTCTAAGGCGCTATAGGAGGATCTAATACTCGACTTCGTTACTAATCTACCTCCGAGTACTATTCTAGGCTAGACCTACGATAGCGTCCTCGTTATAGTCGATAGATACTCTAAGATAGCCTATTATGTCCTATATTAGAAGGAGATTACTACTAAAGGACTAGTAGACATCTTCTTAAGGAAGGTAGTCTATCTATATAGTATTCTATAGTCTATTACGTCCGATCGGGGGCCGATCCTTATATCTAAGTTCTAGAGTAGCCTCTACTACTATATAGGGATCCGTAGGGGCCTTAGTACTACCTACTATCCCTAGATAGATAGTTAAACCGAGTACTAGAACTAGACAATAGAATAGTACCTATATACTTACTATAACTTCGAGTAGGACAACTAGGTATACCTCCTAAGCCTAGCCGAGTTTATATATAACGATAGTTAGTATATAGTAATAGGGATAACGCCCTTCTAGACGTATAATATCTAGGATCTACTCTATACTAAATAGCCTAAAATGCCCTAGGTAGAGGGGAAGGCGCCCTAAGCTAAGGTACTTATAGCTAGAGTAAAGGACATTCGAGATAGCCTAAAGGCTCGGCTAGAGAAGGTAAAGGAATATTAGGCCCGATAGTATAATAAGGAATAGAAGCCTAAAACCTATACTACCGGTAACTAGGTATACCTTAATACGAGGTTCCTTAATATAGTCTACTAGTCGAAGAAGCTAGACTATAAGTACGTAGGGCCCTTCCGAGTATAGAAGGTAGTTAACGATATAGCCTACTACCTTTAGCTACCTAAGGGCTTTAATATATATCCTATATTCTACGTATCCCTCCTCGAGGACTATCTCGAGCTAGAAGTAACCTAAAGGGACTAGGAGGACCTATCCGAGATATAGACAAGCGACCTAGATATATATAAGGTCGAAAGGATCCTCTAGAAGAAAAGGAGGGCTAAGGGAAAGTAGGAATACCTTGTATCCTAGAAGGGATATAGGGAGGAAGAGAATATCTAGAAACCGATAGAGTACCTAAGCAAGGTAGCTCTTAAGGCGTTTACTAGATAGATAGAGGGCCGGAAGAGGCCTAAAAGGAATATAAGTATAAGGTAGTATCTATCCCTTATATTAATAGGACGTACGCTACTATAGAGTAGTAACGCAATATAGATATAAGTCCTTCTAGTACTAAATATACTCTCCTCTTCTACTATAGGCCTAGTATCCTTATACTCGGCGATACGTATCCGATTAAAACGCAATAGGTATAGAGATAGGCCTAAATAGAGCGAGACGAGGTAATATAGATAAACTCGAGGACTCCTAGCCTCGTTTAAATACATTTAGATATAGATAGCTAACTTCTTACTTAAGGGAACTCTAATAGCCTAAAATAGGCTAACTAAGGATAACTAGAACTAATAACTTAAGACTTAGCTCGTACTAAGGAAACAAATAGACTATCTCGATCTAAGAAGGCCCTACTAGATACTAAAAGAATCCTCGTTAATCTACTAGTCCTAAAAGAGCTTATAAGGGATTACGAACTTCCTAGATAGGTCGTTAGCGCTCGGTATCTCCTTTACTAGCTATACGAGAGCCGTATAGGCCTCGCTAGTAGACATATAACCTAGACTATACTAAAATGCCTTAACTTAATCTACGTATAACTAAAGGTAGGTACTTAGGCCCTTCGTAACCTTCTACTAATCTCTCTCTAGTTCCTTTATCTTCTTTTATAACGAAACGTAGCTATTTCTAATATACTTATACTTCTTAGTAGAGATCTAATCGAATAGGGTTAGCTAGGGCCGAAACGAGTTAAAGGGAACTAAACCTATCCTAGTAGCTAGATTACGCTCTATCTCCTCTCTTATTATAGTATCGTAGTCCTTCTATAGCTCTAAATAAGATTAGCTAAGATAGGCTAGAATAAAGAGGATCGAAATAGACTAGATATATTAAACTTAGCCTTGCCTATATAAGTATAGAGGTTACTAGTATCCTCGAAATACGGATACTTTCTAGAGGGCCCTAGTTAGTATAACTCGACTCTATAGGAAGCGATACGTACTTCTTAACCTTCTCGTAGACTACTATATAGGCTTAGTAGGCCTCTCTAGCCTTTTTACTATTAGTTAGGACGTCTAGGGCCTCCTAGTACAATTTGTTAGCTATCTTAATAGTAGGCTTATATTCTATAGGAATCTAGATACAAGTTAGCCCTATTCGATCTATCTCGAGCTAAAACGACTTACTTAGAAGTAGCCTAAGCTACGAGAGATATACTTTAGATAGTCGAAGTACTTAGTCTCGTTTATAAGGTCCTCCTTATAGTTAGATAGGTCGATTTAGGGACATATAGCCTCAAGAAGGGTAATATAGCTTCCGCTAGTATAATCCTATATAATATTAGTACAATTGAGGTATAGATTACTATTAAACTTTATATAGATCGCTATTAGGCCGAAACGGACTAAGAAGACTTAAAGTACTATAAAAAATAGCTAGTAAGGACTTAAAAGGGCGCTACTAGTAGAAGAAGGGAGCTACTATACTAAATTAGCCTAAATCGCCTTAAGAAGGATCGACGATAGTTAGCTACTACTAGTACTAAGCGTAGGAGTAGTAGTAGTAGTAGTAGTAGTAGTAGTAGTAGTAGTAGTAGTAGTAGTAGTAGTAGTAGTAGTAGTAGTAGTAGTAGTAGTAGTAGTAGTAGTAGTAGTAGTAGTAGTAGTAGTAGTAGTAGTAGTAGTAGTAGTAGTAGTAGTAGTAGTAGTAGTAGTAGAGATTATATCTAGTAGGTATATATTATAAAAGGGAATAAGTTAAAGGGACTTAAATAGCTTAAATGCCTATAGCGTTTATAGCGATAGCGTTATTACTACCTAAGTAAGCTTTTTAAATAATAGTAAGCGCCCTTTATATATAATAATAGACTATAAGTAAAGTTTTCTATTCCTAGTCTCTAGGACGTAGGCCTATAGAGGAAGAGGGCAATATTATAATTATAAGCCTAGTCGGATCTAGTTAGCCTATCTAGGGTCGAAATAGGCTAAGAAGGGCTAGGATGGCCTATCTTGGCCTATAGGTATATATCTTCTTCCTAGATATCTCTCTTCTCTTTCTCCTTTAGTAATTCGAGTAGTTCTAATCGAGTACTATATACTATATATTATATATCTCTTTTATAGCTAAGGCCTTAGTAGGGAATTAAGTAAAGAGCTAACGCCTACTATAGTACAAGTTATCTAGCGTTTTAGTAGTAGACATCGGATAAGGCGATAGCTAAAGCGTTTTTCTTATCGATTTGTTAAGGATTCCTTAGTAATTAGAGAAGAAAGGTAAGGGAGATATTTCTACTATTTATTAATTATACTATAGGAAACGTAGCTCGATTATCGTAGTATACTTCTAGGATTCCTCTAAAATATACTATCTATAGGTACGCGTAGCTATATTATAGTTAGAAGGAGGTTAGTATTACTTTAGTATAAAATATAATAGTAAGCTTACTAATATATAGAAGACTATTATAAGGCGAAAATATTTGTAAATACTAAATACTATTAAGTCCTCGGCCTCTACTTTTAAAAGCTTTTAGTCTCTAAGAGTAGATACTATTATATCTAGTACTTCCCTTAGCTTAAAACCGAAATAGAGTTCCTTAATTAAGAATATCTCTTTTATACTAGAGTAATCCGAGTTCGAATCTTAGAAGGACTATATTCTTTTAATATATATCTAGTTCTTTAGCTTTTTCTATATAGTATCTATACTATATACTATAGCTAAATAGATTAAGATTATTAAGATATTTTATAGAACTAGCTTCTTATAATTAATAACTATATATTACTCTATACCTATAGTATAGTTAGAATTAGTAAAAAAAAAACTAAAAAAAAAGCTTAATATAGTCTAGTAGTAGGAAGAGGGGGTATTGCTTACTAGGTCTTTCTAGACATATATAACCTTTCTACTAGGATACTACTAGATAGGCTCTACTACTAGATAGGTTACTAGAGGGGATTACGACCTATCCTTAATAAGTATAATTATTACTATCGCGAATAGGACACTACCTATAGGGTGCCCCTATCCTTCTTGTTATTACTTAACGTTAGCTAATAACTTATCTCTAAAGGGCTACTATAGAGTATATTAGTATACTATTAAGCTAGTAATTATACTACTAGACTATAGAAGCTAATGTAATAAGGGGCTGAATTTTGATAATGCATTTAGACGCTAGATCATTAGTCATAGCGCGATGACTTACTTGATGTAACTAATGATATATTCAAAGGACTATCTACGAGGAAGTCCGAATATATGTAGTACGGCAGTTACGGCCTTAGGCATTAGGCACGTAATAGGCACACACACTACACTTCAAGTCATCCCCTTATCGCGTACATATAGCCTAAACAAAGCAAACAAAGGGGCATTAAAACAGACAAGTAGTTGAACTAAACAATATACATCCTCTTTCTAACCGGACTTAATACTTAGTAGTAGGCTAAGCGGCGCTCTCAATAGCGCTCTTGTAGTCCACAAGGTTTAACTATTCAACAAAGCGACTATGCTTGAGCTTGTCAAGCGGCTTAGTAAACCTATTAGCAATCTAATCATAAGTGCTAATCTAGGTAACGACAATAGTGCTATTAGCGATCTTCTCTCGGATATAGTGTATCCTAGCATCTATGTGCTTAGTGCGGCCATTAGTCGTAGACTTAGTAATAGCAATTGCTAACTAATTATCCTCGTACAAGGTAATAGGCTTGGTAGTGCCCTTATACCCTATTTCTTCCAACATACGTATTAGGGGCATAGCTTCCTTAGTAGTAGTAGTAAGCTAAATATACTTAGCCTCTATAGATAACAAAGTAACTAAGGTCTAGCGGCCTAACTTATACAGCAATAGTCTACTAGCTAGTGTGAAATAAAATCCACTAGTAGAGCGGCGGGTTACCGGATCATTAGCCTAAGAGGCGTTATAGTAACTAGCGAGATTGAGCTTATTGTCGCTCTATGTCCCCTAAAAGCGTATACCGCGGTTAAGAGTACTAACAAGGTACTCAATTAACTAAAGGAGCGCGTAGTAGTGTTCCTTAGTCGGATTAGTAACAAATCGAGATAGCAAGCCTATAGTATAGTAGGCATTAGGTCGAGTAATCATTGCTAGCTACAAGGCTTCGCCGATATCTTCTTAATACTTCGTCTTAAAGGCAGTATTAGCTATATAGTCCTTAGGGGCACGCTGAATAGTAGTCTTGACATAGCGCGGAGCTATTGGAGTCGTAGGTACTACACGGCCCTTCATTCTATACTTCTCGGCGAGTCGATCTAGGTAGGCGTCCTATACTACATGGATAGTGTAGTCCTTACGATTGCGAATAATGCGTATGCCGAGATAATAGTAAAGGTTACCGAGTTCTCTTATATTGAACCGGTCCTTAAGCAACTAAGCGACTACTTACAAAGTAGCCATTGAGTAGGCAATGATAATTATATTATCTACATAGATGACGATAATCGAGCCGCTAATAGTGTGCTTAAACACGTACATATCGCTCATAATAGGGATGAAATCCATGCTCTTTAGGTACTTGCGGAGCTCTTCGTACTATAGTATAGGTAACTGCTTTAGTCCATATAGTGCCTTAAGTAGTAGGTAGACCATGCCCTTGCTACTACGGTTCTTAAAGCCGTATAGCTACTCGACATAGATCTTGTACTTATTACTAATGGTAGTATTCAAGAAGGTAGTTAGAATATCAAACTACTAAGCCTCTAGATCGTAGTAAGCAATTAGTGCAAATAGAGCTCGTAGAGTGGATAGCTTAGCGACTATAGCATAGGTCTCGTTATAGTCTTGTCCCTTAACCTAAGTGAACCCCTTAACAACCTAGCGAGCCTTAAAGCGACTAACCTTGCCATTAGTATTGCGCTTGATAGTAAACACCTATCTACTATAGACAACCTTGCGGCCTTTAGGCACTTCTAGTCTTAGAACATGGATCTAGGTAGCATTGTCTATCAATGACTTATATTTAGCCTTATAGGCTTCCTACTATTATAGCTAATTTAGTAATTCTTTAGCTTCCTTGTAGCTCTTTAGAATTAGAATAGGATCGCTATCATTCTGCTTAGCAACGTGGCAAGCAGCTATAAAGCCCTTCACATAGGCAATAGGTATATTGGATAGCTTACGGATATGCTAATTAGCCTTGCTATGAGTGTCGGCTAGGTATCTACGTAGTAGGTCTCGAGCGGACTTCTTGCTACGGGTTGATCGAGTACTGCGAGCGCTAGTATCATTAGGTCGCTCAAACTCTAGTAACTAGCTAGGCTTACCCTTCTTGGCATTTGGATTGAATATAGGTATAGGCTCTTCTTTAGTAGATTAGAAGCCATCTTTATTACTTAACGGCTAGACTCCTAGCATATCATCTTCGATTAGTAGTAGATTAATAACATTATCTACTAGTAGCATTTCAAGCTCTTCTATAGGTCCCTCTTGCTAAGGTTAGAGTTGCTAAATAATACCTACGGTAGGTACTATCGGAGTATCGCTTGTTAACGTATTGAATAGTGTAGGCATGACTAATTTAATAGTTATAAACTCGCTCTCGGAAGGGTCGTTAGGATTGGTGTATAGCTACATGCCTTTAGGCAATAGTAGCTTAGATATTGAGTCCGATTTTGACTTAGATTTTGACTCCGATTTTGACTTAGATTCTGACTTAAGAAACTAAACATCCTTCGAAGCAATCACCTTGTACTTATTAGGTAGGTAGATCATGTACTTACTAGAGTCTACAGAGTCCTTAGCATACCTAACAAACTTGCCTAGCTTGCTACGGGCATCAAACTTCTTGCTACGAGCAATACTATAGTTATATAAGATAGTTATATAGCCATAGGCTCGTAGGTACTACAAGCGAGGGTACTTTCGAGACTAGTTAAGCTCCTTAGTAACAACTGTATATAGACTGTCTCTACTATTGACCTAAGTAGGCGTGATATTTAGGATATGAGTAGCTATACTAACTGTATATAGCTACAGAGCTTTTAGAAGGTCTACTTGTAGTATTATCTTTCGAGCTATTGTATAGACAATATAGTTACTAACCTTAGCAAGTCTATTTTGCGTAGATGAATATAGAGCGGTAACCTATAGCATAATGCTATTGTTACGAGCCTACTCTAGTAGACTGTTGCCCCCGTATTTACCCCCTCTATCGAGGCGGTATATCGGTATAGAAAGGCTAGTCTAAGTGTAAATATGTATACGATAATGCTTGATTGCTAGCGCTATACCTGTCTTTAAGGTACTAGGGTATTCATGGCGATAAGCTAACTTAGTATAGGTAAAGAGCGTAAAGTAGCGCTCTTAGAGTAGGCTAGGGTTAGTAATGTAGACTACATCTACACTAACAATGTAATAGATAGTAGAAGGTCGTAGCCGAGGTAGTCGATTGTACTCCTTATATACTATTAACATGCGATAGGTAATGTAGTTGCGGAAGGTCTTCTTCTTATCTCTAAGGATTACGATATATCTATTAGCTTCTAGCTATAGCAACTTGCTATAGTGAATATGACTATACCGTAGGTACTAGTCATTTATAGTACCTACTAGTACCCCCTTCTTCGATAGAAGGGCAATAGCCGCCTTACCGTTAGGTCCGGATATAGGGGTGTATAGGAAGGGGAGACTATTCTTGCGGTAGGTCTAAGTAACCGTTACTTCGTTGCCATCGCTACTATAAGTGAATAGGACTCGCTTATTATTACGATAGAAGTAGCCCTTATCGGCTAACTTCTCGGTAGATATAAGGTTAGCGGCTAGACCTAGCACATATAGTGTCTTAGTAAGCTACATTGTACTAATACCTCGATCGTTAACTACCTTAGTCTAGACAGTACCAATCAATACTACTTACTTGGTATTACCTCTAAATCGTACTAGAATATTGCAACCTTTATACTTAACAAGCAATACTAGATTATTAATTATATGTATACTAGTACTAGAGTCGACTACCTAGTCTATCGTACGTGTAGTAGCCGACAGTACTATATAGGCTCGATTACTAACCTTGATCTCGACCGTAGTATTAAACGAATAGTTACTAGGGGGAGCGGAGTTAGGTCGTAGATTATTGTAGGGTATACTATTAGCAAATAGGCTCTACTATAGAGGCGTAGATTGAGGTTGCTACTACTACTACTAAGTAGTTAGACCGCGCTATTACTATGCTTTCTTCTTAGCCTTCTCGCGCTTATAGCGGAGTCGGTCTTCTTCCTTTAGGTAAGGGTATTTGGTGTAGTACCTATTGGATAGATAGGTACCTTCGCAATATAAGCACTTCTCGCGAGGCGGATTATTATTATTTCTACCGCGACTACGGCCACTACGGCTACTACTACGAGCGCCGCTACGAGGCGCTTAATTAGTATTAGTATTATTGCTAGCTAGCGGTTACTACGATTGCGATTGAGCTAGCTTCTATAGACTAAAGTATCTACTATACTAGGCCTAGTTAAGCTATACGACATTCTCGTCTAGTAGCGTACTAATAATATTGTCGAGTATATTACTATCAATCTTGAAGTTAGTAGCTCGCATTTGCTCGCGTCTTATCTATACAAAGGCCTTATAGAAGGGGCTAATAAGCATAATGAAGAAGTAGACTACTTAGTAGTTACTAATAGCCAACTTAGTCTCCTTTAGTATACCTAGCTTCTTCTTATAGTTATTGTAGAACTTCTTAATGTCCTTGCCCTTATACCGAAGGGTAGAATATTCCTAGAATAACATGAATTCAGTAGACCTACCGTTACTAGTATACTTCTTCTTAAGAAAGTCCTATACGTCTTGAGAGGTCCCGAGTCTAAGTAGCGACTACTAGATGTCGGCTATATAGTTAGCAAAGATCCAGGTACGCGCTATCTAGTCTTTAGCCTCCCATTTATCTTAGCGGTCTTCGAATTCTTCTATAGACTTATCTAAGGCTTTAACCTTTAGTCGTAGGCGGGTACCTTGTACATAGCGCTATACCGACATGCCTTTAAGGGCACCCTTAGCGGCATAGGACTATGATAGGTAATTCTCCTTATTCTTTAGCTTAGGAATGTTGCTCATATAAGCGCCGGCGATACCGGTTACTATTAGTACTATTGCGGATAGCTTTAGCGATAGGGGCGATAGGGGCGCTAGGGTAGAATAAGGGGAGAGACAATATAGGCCGTATATTAGCCTTGCGCTAAGTATAGGCGCGCGTAGCGGATAGCCGACGCGTGTATTAATTGAATTAGATAGACTCGAAGTACTAGTACCTACTAGAACACTTGAGAGGCGGCGGCGGCGATAACGAGGTATCGGAACGTCGCGCTAAGATGCTAACAATACTAGCTACGTAGTAGTCGATAGAGGTGCTTAGATATAGGTACGTTAGAAACGTAGAGGGCGTATAACTACTTAATGTAACTAATAATATATTTAAAGGACTATCTACGAGGAAGTCCGAATATATATAGTGCGGCAGTTACGGCCTCAGGCATCAGGCACGTAATAGGCACACACACCATACTTCAAGTAACTCATTATAGCCTTAAGCTAACGATCTGAATTCTAAGCGCGGAGATTCTGAGCATGATCTGGATTCTGAGCACCGAGGTTCTGAGCACGATCTGAATTCTGAGCACGGAGATTCTGAGCACGGAGATTCTGAGCACGTTATGGATTCTGAGCACGGAGAATCTGGGCACGATCTGGATTCTGGGCACGGAATTTCTGAGCACGTTCTGGATTCTGAGCACGGAGAATCTGGGCACGATCTGGATTCTAGGCACGATCTGGATTCTGGGCACGATCTAGATTCTGAGCACAGTATGTGTTATGGTGTCAATTAATTGTGAAAAGTGTTGTGTATTGTCCAAAGTCTATCTCCAAAGGCTACATCTACCAAGCTACATGCCCTTCTGTACCCACCCAAGGTACCTGCCTAGTGGCATCCATAACAAAATCCATTCTCTACATCTAGCCTGACCACATCAAAATACTGCTCACGGCGGCGATGCAGCATCGCACCCACATTTGGGATCGCCCTTACACAGTCTACCATTACAAAGGTAACAGCAAATGCAATCGCCATCGTTGACTGAACAGCTGTTGACCAAAACCTCGCCGGGCGCGAGTGGACCGCCTCCAACTTCTGTGCTGCACTCTTTATGGCAATCGGCGATCTGTAGACCTGTCAGCTACGGAGCAATACTCCTTTACTGTTAAGATGTGGACTTACAGGGCACCGGCAACATTTTTTGCCAAACCTTTTGCTGTCGATACAGTTTGGGGTCGTGTTAGGGTTTTTGGAGTTGCAGAACTTTTTACAGTCGTCCTGGCCGGTACACTGTGTCTTGTTTAGTATACCAACAAATTGCGTTGTCAAGAAGTAGCAGATTGGCCAGACGTACAGGATTACATTTTCTACCCTTAGGGACATCGTCGCGTCCGAATAGCTGATTGAACGATACAGCACCACTTCTGTAGGTTTCTGCTTCAACTGGTAAGAAGCCTGAGAGAAGAAGGGGCAGAGTGATCGCGCTGTGGAATCGCATCGTAGTGAGCAATGTAGCTTTGGGGAAAAAAGTACTGTGTCGTTGCGTCCTACTGTAGGCAAATGGTAGCTATATTGAACGATGTTTCTCCCTTCCACGAGGGGAATGGGGAAAGGGACAGGTGTATATATACTAACTGAGAACAGGACATACACAACTCCCGGCACCGCAGAATGGTCCTAAGACTTGGAACCAACACGGTTCCATGTCAGTCATTTCGGCAGACTGGAGTCACTAGACTTTTGCCTCTACATGCAATAAACTGTGATTTTTTTTCGGCTATACCTTCGTTGTTCAAAGTGTCTTTTCGTGTGCTTGCAGTAACTAGATAGAATCCCGAGAAACGTTGTAACGACGCGGGAAGGCTGGGAACAGACCAGAAAACTATTGCTATGCAAGCAAAATACCCTTGCGCTACCACCCTCTCCTTCTGGGGACGAAAACGCTAAACCAGAAAGGGATAATGATATTGAGGTCCATGGTCTTTATGTAATCTTCCCGGCAGATGATTATTTGCTAGCATTTAGATTCCCGTAGAGGGTAGCCCTATCTTTTAGGATATTCTAAGCGCTCGTTAAGATCTATCGAAGCCTAGTAAACTCTACGAAGAATAATAAATCAAGCTTTCGAGATAGCCTACATAGCGGAGAATTCGGAATTGATACAACCCAAAGCGTTTATTAGATATAGCCATACCCTATAGTAGTCCTATATAACTATAGCGTATCTATACGCTAGAGTAGCTATTAGGGTTCTTGAAGGTCGATCCCGACGGATAGTAACTCATATTTTGCGTAGTATAAGCACGGATAGATACCAAGATCTCCCTATCAAGAGTGTACTATACTTTAGTATATCTAGTCTTAGGGGTATCCGCGAAGATACGAACATTGTCGTATATCTACCTCCTACTTAGACTCTTAATATAAAAGAGACTTAGTATAGTAGCTTAGGGCTAAGTATAGACTATCTAATACTCCTTACTACTAGTCTAATTTATTTGTTTTTACTAGAACTTAGTATATATATAATAGGAATTTCTAATTTCTAATTTTTTAAAAGAAATTTAGTATATAGATAGATAAATTTAATTACTATTCTATCTCCTATAGAGGAGTACGTAGCGTATACTATATATTTAAACTTAGTATATACTATATACTATATAGACTAATTTAACTAAATATTGAAATTTAGCTATAGTATATTATTATATATTTAGAATATTTATATTAAAACTATAAGTATTTTATAATTTTAAAGCTATAGAAACTATAGTCTAGTACTATTAGTAGAGAAATTAAATATTCTTTAGTATATAGACTATAATATTTAGAGTCTATAGAACTTATATTCTATTATATCTATAATTTAAATATTTTAAAAGTAAAAGATATTAAACTTAAGGAACTATAAATTCTAGACTATTTAGAAAAAATTCTAGAATCTATTTCTTTAAATTTTTATTTAATAGTATATTACTATATAATTCTATAATTAAAGGGAAAACATATCTAACTCCTAGGCTAAGGTACTAGCGCCTACGAGTATAGGAGACACAAATATACCTATCTAAGAACAATATAGTAATAGTAGACCTAAGGAAAGATAGAGGAAGGAAGGGATCTAGCCTCTATCCTAAAGCTAGCCTAAAGGCTAACTAGTACCTAAACCGGGCCCTAAAGGCCTAAAAGACTAGCCTAATTAGCTATAAACGAATAGTAATATCTAAAAGAATCTACAAACCCTTATAGGAGATATCTAAAAGGTACTAGACGCTCCCTAGGCCCTAGATTTCTTATCTCTCCTCTCCCTTCTCTAGTAGGCTTAGACCTAACTCCTATACTAACTTAAAGATACTAATACTATAAACATCCTCTAAACCTATATATAGAACCTCTAAACTACTACGAAAGTACCTAAACCGTTAATATAGGTATAGGCTACCTCCTAAGGCTAGCTAGCTATACTAAGTATATAGAGAATTCCCCTAGAAAGTTATATAATTATAATAAGGATTAGCTATAAGGAAGAGTAAGAAAAGATAAAAGGCCTTACTAACTAAGAGATACTATAGGGACTAAAAGACCTAGGAATAATCGCTATTAAGAAACTTAAGAGTAGTAATCTAAGGATCTTTATAGTATTAAAACCTACTAAAGATAGGTTAATAAACGAACTAGGATAGATATAGAAGATACTTCCTAATACTATAGTAGAGGCGCTAATATACTAGGTACTAGTCTATAGCTTTAGGACTATAGGATTTAACCCTAAGGACCTAAGCTATATATATAAGATCTAGGAAGAGAATAGAAGACTCTATCTAAATCTTAAGATATCCTAGGTAGCCTAGCTAAAAAGCCGAAAGGTTATAGAAGGCAAGATATATTCCTCTATTATCCTAAATATATAGAGCTTAGCTCAAGTAACGGAAATTATATAGAAAGGCCTAGTATCCTAAGGTATCCTCCTTACTATAGAGGAGTTCGATCCTAAGTAGAGGCCTATATAATACTTAAAGTATAGACGATTTAGGTATATTGCAAAGTACTATAGAGCTAAATAGGTAGATAGAAAATACGTAGGACTATATAGAATAGACGAATACTAAGGAATACTAAGGAAGTATAGTAACTATTAAGATACCTATATAGTAATAAGTATAGTTAGTATTATATAAGGTAAAGTAAGTAGCTATTATAAAGGCAAGGGCATTTAGAGCCTAGGTAACTAAGAGCTAGAACTATCTAACTTAACTAAAAGACCTAAAGGACTTAGAGGATTAGACGATTATTAGGTCTAAGAGAAAGCTCGGATATATAAGCCTAGACCTAGAAATAGATAATAGGTTAAGAAGACTACTAGGAAGACTAATAGGTACAAACTCTACTACCCTTATAGATAGATTATAGAATAATAAGATCTCCTTCCTATTTCCCCTAGCTATAGGCTAGGAAGGGTAACTAAGCTAGAGCTAGAGTTAAGAAGCTATAGAAGATATATAGATATACTAGAATACCTAAGATAAATAGTAGCTAAGGGAAGCTTACTATCCTATAGTACAATACTAACTATAGTACTAACAAGATCCAAATCCCGTTCCTCTAATAGCTAGACCTAAAGGACTACTAGATAGTAGTAATCTAAGAACTATAGATTAGTCCCTATAATAGGTATATAGTAGTATACCTAGAGTACTATACTATACTCCTAGGAGTAGTATACCTAAGGATTACTATATACATATCTAAGGAGATTAGTATATAGACGTAGAATACAAAAGAATACTCTAGAGACATAATTATAGTAAGACTCTATATAGGGGATAGATAGGTTAATATCCTAAACTACTACAACCTATCTAGCTATACTAGAGACTATATCCTAGGTATCCTCCTACTAATAGAGGATACGACCTAGGGAAAAGAGGAAGAAGAGATTATCCTATTAGGAGATTTTAACCTATACTATCCTAGGTAGGGAGGGAATAATACCTAAAACTAATACTAAGTAGTAGACTACCTTATTACTATTATAGAAAAGACCTACCTTAACCTACTACTAGAGCTAGGTACAATTATATAGGAGACTCCTAGAAGCTACTAGATCCTAGACTTAGTATTTAGGACTATAGGAATCTAACGAAATATATAGGAATATAGAATAAGGATAGATATAGAAATAGGATTAGACTATATACTAATCCAAACTATAATCCTATAGGCCTAGACTAGTACTAGAGCCTAGATATAAAGACTATAATAGAAAAAGGTAGACTAGGATAAGATTAGGGATAGGATATAGAAGGAGGTATAAGAAATCTTTAATAGAGTAATAGATATACTACGATAGCTCGATATAATAGCCTAGGAGATCTAAGAGATACTTACTAAGGTAATCTAAGAGGATATCCTAAAGGCTAAACTATCCGAGTATACTAAAATAACCTAGTTAAGGGAATATAGCAAAGTAGTAAAAAAGATAAGATACCTAAAGAGAGAGTAGAGCTAAGATAGAATAGAAGGGAACCTAGTAGTATACCTAATAGCCTTATAGGCTAAGGGCAAGTAGATTAGGAAAGATAGAAACCTAGGCTAGAGAGCTATAATTAAAGAAATTACTAAAGACCCGAATAGGATCTAGAAGCTAGCTAGGTAGGCTAGGGAAGAGATAGGCTAAAGATATTCCCTTCTATAGTTCCTAGAGATTAGGAATAAGGATAGTATAATACAAATAGAAAACTAAGGGAAGGTAGAAGCGCTAGCCTAATACTTCTTTCTAGAGCTAAGGAAAGCTAACTTAGAAGATATATATAACGTATCCTATCCGAGCCTATTCTAGATAGAGGAAGAAGTTAAGATAGGAGAACTCTAGAAGATACTTAATAGGCTCCCTAAGGGTAAAGCCCTAGGAACTAATTAGATTATTAATCTAATACTTAAGGAATATAGAAAGGAACTTAGATTATCTAAGTTAGATATATATTATATAGGTTCTTTATAGTATACCTATAATAAGGACACTATCCTAAACTATTTAAGTACTCTATAATAGTTGTCCTAAAGAAACTATAGAAGCTAGACTATACTAAGCTAGGAGTATACTAACCTATAGTACTACTAAATACCCTAGCAAAGGTCCTAGAGGCTATTATTATAGGGAGAATAAGTAAAGAAGTAGAAGAAAGGGATTTCCTCCCCTAATCGTAGATAGGAGCTAGACTAGGAAGATCTACTATATTAGCCCTAGAGCTAATAATAGAATAGATCTAGATAGTCTAGAAAAAGACCTAATAATAGTAGTATCTATGCTTTGCCTAGATATATTAGGAGTATTCGATAATATATTATATTAGAGACTAATATACAATATTAAGATAAAAGTATACCTATAATATATTATACAATTTATCTAGTTCTTCCTTTGGGATAGGACTATATATCTAAGACTTAGAGAATTCATAGACTAGGCAAGGCCCTAAACTACTAGAATACTATAAGGATTAATCCTCTTACTAATCCTATTCCTATTCTTTATATCTATACTCCTCCCTAATCTAGAGGATAAGGGAACTATAGTAATAGGCTTTATAGATAACTCTAATATCCTCGTATATAGGAAGAGTATAGAAGGGAACTATAGAAAGCTAGAGATAGTATATAATAAATTTATATAATAGGTAGCTAAATATAGGGCTACCTTTATACTATAGAAGTACTAACTAATCTACTTTACTAGGAGTAGAATAGAACATAACCTATAAGCTATAGTTAATATACTAGGGTTTAAGAATAGACCTACTCTATTCCTCTAACTACTAGGAGTATAGGTAGATTCGAAACTATAGTAGGGCCTATATATTAAGATTAAAGAAAGTAGTAGAGAAAGGTATATCCTAGATATACTTACTCTAAAGGCTATACAAATCTATATATAGAGCTAAAGTCTAGATAATACTAGAAGGACTACCTAGATATAGGAAAGGGGCTACCTTAGGACTAGAAAAGATCTAAAACTAGGTACTAAAGTATATTATAGGAGTATATAAAAGTATAGTAGAAGGGATCCTCTAAAGGGAAATACAAATCCTACCTATATACCTATATATATAAGAGATAGTAAGACAATAATTAGTTAAGATAGATAATAAACCTATAACTAAGTATATTTAGAAGAGGTAAAAGAAGGTCTAGAGGGAATATAGGAGGAGTAGGGATATAGCCTAGGTATAAGACCTAAAGATAAGATAGAGATAGATAGTAGAATAGATTAATAGATACTAGGGAATATATCTAATAGGGAGGACTAATACCTAAATAATAGTAGATACATTAGAGGTAGAATACATAATAGGAAAGCTAAGTTAGGAAAAGGTAAGTATCCTAATAAGGCTAATAACTCCCTATAGTATAGTAAGAAGGACTAAAAGGTAAGGAACTATACTAGGGATAGTTAAGGAAGTAAAGTATAATAGTAACTCTAATTAGGACTAAACATATTAGCCTAAATATATACCTAATAAGAAGGAGGATTCTAGGCAAGATACTAGAGTATATATATAGATATAGGGCCTAGATACCTAAGTATATTATATTCTTTTATCTAGAGAGACAAAGGATAAGGAACCTACTTATCTAAAGGATAGGGTTATTATAGTAGGAGATTACCTAGACTAGGAGAGGCCTAAATAAAGTAACGAGGTAGATAATTAAGGAGGATCTCCTAGAATAGTTCTCTCTTATAAAGGAGGAGCTAGAGAAGGAGGAGAAGGAAGAAAGGAAGTAAATAGGAGCTTAGTAAGAGGAAGGAGCTATAGAGATCCTCTTTATGTCCTATAGCCTAAATAAATATAAAAGGTAGGGATAGAATCCTATATAGTAGGAAGGAGGTAAAGGGTTTTATACTAGAGGCTATATACTAAGGGCTTTTATCTTTAAGAATAGATAGGAATAGCTACTTATCTAGTAGTTAGAATAGTATAGTAATGTAAGAATTTACTACTACTATATAATTCTATAGCTATAGTTTTCTATAAATATAATTTATTTTAATTTCTAGAAATTCTAACTACTAGGATATTTCTTTTTTAAAATCTATCTATCTATAATACTTATATTATAGAATCTCTTAAACCTTATATAGTAGACTAGAAAGTTTCTATTTCTAATTTTAGTTATTATACTATTATAGTATAATAACTTTTCTATCTAAAATCTCTATAGAAAAATATCTAAATTCTAATAGAAATGGCCTATATAAAAGATAGGATTCTTGTACCTCTGCGCCAACCATATTGGCTGTATACTAAGCTATACACCGAGCTATATATAGACGCTAAATCCTATCTCCGTCTGGTCTCGAGATAGGTCGCACACATTCAGCTCCACAGGACTTCCTGGATGTCTATGTATGATTTTCGTCCTCAACCTCATCTCTGATGTATCCTGTTCGGATGCCGATGTCCTTGATCACGAACCAAGCTGGCACAATCGAGACCGCCCACAACGCGAAGTTGAGATACACGCAGCCAAACCTGCCCATTGTCCTGACGCTTACAAGGCCGTATGATACAGCCTGTGCCGCAGATTCTGTACCACGCAGAAGCCCTGCATACCTCACAACCTCTGCATCGTTTCTTGCCAGACTTCCCACGACGAAGTACAAATACATGTAATTGATCTGGAAGGACCCAACCATGAAGAGGAACCATGCGAAGCCTCGACCGAAGCCCACATCAACCCAGTCGTATACAGGGTTGCTCTTGTTGTACTGCGTAACGAGAACGGTTCCCCATGTCCACCAGGCTCCTTGAAGTGTCATGATCAGCGCAAACGAACCACGTGCGCGAAGTCTGACAGCGAGCTTCTTGTTGTCCAAGAACAGTCCGAGAACGTTGCCAGCGGCCATGGCCATCAGTCCGGACAAGAAAGAGCCGAGGGCACGAGCACGGACAGTAAACCAAAGGCCTTGAAAAGTGAAGAAGACAGCTTCTGCAAAGACCGCCTGAGAGATAAGCGGAATGATGAGGAGGAAGTTCTTGCCGGCGAAGAGCTTTGCTGTGTTCCACAATTCTTTTCGGACACTTTCGTCTCTGCTGATGGAGCAAGAGACAGTGACTCCGTCAGTTCGCTGCACCTTATGTGGCACGGTCAAGAGCAGGCCGGCAAATGGAGCCAGTGCCTGGAGAGCAATGAAGACCTGGAAGACAGAGTATGAGACCGATCCTGCCTTATTGCGCTTTGCGTTGAGTCCAAGATTGATCGCTCCTCCAAGCACTTGCCCACCAATGCGGAAAGAGAGCCAAATACCCAGAAGTTTGCCTTTATTGTAGGGCTCTGGATAAGACAACGCGATCGCGGCCTCTGCCATCCAGAATATGCCAGCGCCTAGCCCGCAGAGGGTTGCTCCAAGCAGCACGAACCACGAGCTCCCATATCGGTTGTTGCAATAAAGTCCCGCAGCATAAGGACAGTATCCCGCAGCTCCAAGGATCAGTGTCCATTTGATGCCCAGGTACTTGACAAATACTCCCGAGAAAGCGCAAGTGAGGACCATGCAGCAGAAGGTGAGAGCATTAGCGGCGTTGACGAGCCATGGATCTTGCTGGCCTCCACCGCCAAGGGAGTTCACTGTCGAAGATGTCGGCATGTTATCATAATCGTGCATCGCGCATCGCGCTGTCACCTACTTGCACCCCATATTCCTGGAGCACAGAAATTGCAAAGCCCTAAGACCAGGGCTGTGTAGAGCGTCGATCGATACCATTTCACCTTGATGGGTGGCCTCGGAGTATCAGAAGCTGGCTCGCTCGTCGCCTCAACACTACGCTTCTCATCGGCCATCGCAGAGTCGAGAGAATATTGCGTAGGATGCTCAATGATGGGACGAAGATGGGAATTTCCTTGGAATGGAAAGTTGTGTCGCTGATCGGCGGTGCACACTCGAGGCTACAAGAACCGAAAGGCAGGTACATGGCTATCTATAACCCAGCATCGCTCAATAACACTGTCTCGGTAAGGATTCTTGTGTCTTGCCAAATTTCCTCTTGCAGCTCGCACGCCATCGTTCTGAGGGATTCCGTCAAGTCGCTGGAGCACATCGGCATCTGAGACGATTTGCTGCTGATAATAGGCAGTGCTGCAGTGCATGGCTCCTGAAGAGCTGATTTCGCCACGCTTATCCGACGCATTTGCCATGTGGATGCCATGCTGTTGGAACGTGCTGGCGAAGTCCAACCTTCCTGCGACCCGAATGAAGTCGTTGGATTTGACGAGGAAGACGTGAAGCTGGGAACTGATCACGCCTTCACCCACCCCCACTTGTTCGCTCCTCCACATCTCGACACCCAACGACCGGCAAATAGCAGAGGTACGCCGGTACGGCAGCATTATGC
The DNA here is from genome assembly GCA_001578225.1 of Pseudocercospora musae. Classification (NCBI taxonomy): domain Eukaryota; kingdom Fungi; phylum Ascomycota; class Dothideomycetes; order Mycosphaerellales; family Mycosphaerellaceae; genus Pseudocercospora; species Pseudocercospora musae. The sequence goes on along the minus strand of LFZO01000288.1, from coordinate 27,724 downwards.
TAGTCGAGCGACCAGCCGAATTTTGCCAAATGTCAAGCTCACCTTGCGACATCGCCCTGTCCAGGATCACGGAACTGACGAACACAGATTGGTATCAACAACGTATCGACATCACCCTCCGATCTCACAGGTTGCCCAACATCCAGACTTGTCCCATACCATTCCCCGATAATGCCTGTTACTGGTGCCAATGGCACTTCTGATAAGCGACCATGGATATTCAATGCCTTTGCCATGGCTGCTCCTGGGCATCTGAATCCAGGTAGGTGGAATCGAGGCCTATCTCCAGAGCCGCAGCTGAGACACATGTACCTGTGCTGATCCCATGCAGGGCTATGGAAGCATCCTGATCAGGAACCGCAGACTCTAGAGCATTGGGTTGAATTGGCCAAGAAGCTTGATGACGCCAAATTTCATGGTATATTCTTTGCTGATGTCCTCGGCATCTATGACATCTATAACAAGGATGATCACGATGGCCTTGGACCTGCTCTCAGATCTGGTGCTCAGGTACCTCATCTCGATGTAGCTTTTCTGGTCTCGGCAATGGCGTATGCCACTAAAGGTCTGTCCTTTGGCCTGACTGCTTCAACATCTTATGAGCATCCTTATCAATTGGCGAGAAAGTATTCGACTCTTGACCATGCAACGGGCGGACGTGTGGGCTGGAACATTGTCACTAGCTACCTCGAAAGTGCTGCAAAGTCGTATGGCCTCGAGCAGACTGTCGAACATGATGAGCGCTACAAGATTGCCGATGAGTTCCTTTCGGTCTTCTACAAGCTTCTCGAGGGCAGCTGGGAGGACGATGCTGTTGAGGTCAATAAAAAGACTGGCGTTTATACCAATCCTGACAAGGTCCATCACATCAATCACGTCGGGTGAGTAGGCGTGGGCTCGGAATGGGGCCCAAGCTGACTGTCGCAGCAAATACTTCAGATGTAAAGGTCCGAATCTGGTGGGTCCATCAAAGCAGCGTACGCCCTTCCTCCTACAAGCCGGAGCAAGCAAAGCAGGAAAGGACTTCGCAGCCGAGCACTCAGAAGCCATGTTCCTGCCAGGCATGGTTCCGGAAAAGACTAGAGAGATCGTCGACTCGACCAAAGAATTGCTTGTCTCCAAAGGCCGGTCCCCAGACTCGGTGAAATTCATCGCTGGCATTTTCATCGTCGTCGACGAGAGTGATGAGAAAGCTCAAGCGAAGTTCCAAGAGCTCCTCCAGTACGCCGACCTCGAAGGCACTGCCTCACTTTTCGGCGGCTGGTCCGGTACAGATCTTTCCAAGTTCTCGGACGACGAAGACTTCAAGTTCAATGGCCCACCCGCAATTCAGTCGATGATTAACAGCTGGACAGCAACAGTACCTGGACTCAAGGATCAGAAGTGGACGAAGAAGCATGTGCTTCAACAGCTTGCAATATCTGGTGCGCATGGCCGAGCTATTGGAGGCCCGAAGACGGTTGCGGATATCCTGGAAAGCTGGGTTCGGGAAGCACATGTCGATGGATTCAACGTCAGCTATGCCACGACGCCGCATACTTTTGAAGACCTGATCAAGTATCTCTGGCCTGAGCTGCGGGCTCGAGGAGTTCTGCAGGAAGAGTATGCTGGATGCAGTATGCGAGAAAACTTCGTGCAGGACGGCAAGGGTCCGAGAGTGAGAGAAGGGCATCCGGCACTAAAGTATAGACATGTGACGGCGTAGATGGAGGGGATGCTATTAGTATACATTGCTATTCGTATACACATATCAGTATACAGTGGTGTAGGTTGCACGTCGGTGACCACCGCGTCACAGCCTCGACACGAGGCATTCCACCTACACCTTCGAAGCATTTCATTTTCATGACATCAATGGCACCACGAGTCTCTTCCCCGAAATGCGTCCCTGGCGCATTCTGTCCAGCGCAGCATTTATACCCTCCAGCCCACCAGGCGCTGTTTCAATAGTTGGCAGGCTCAAAATGCCACTCTGCAGTGCTTGCTCAAGCCAAGCCATCAGGCTGGACCCGACCTCGGGCACTTCATGGAACAGCTTCACGGGCACCGAGTGATAGACAACACCTGGTAGTCGCTCCTTAGGCAAGGCCGCCAGACCCACGATATGTGCTTTCCGATCTCCACCCGCCTGCAGACATTTCGCCAGCGCTTCCGCTGTTGGCTTGCCCACGGTGTCAATACCAAATCTCAGCTTGCCGCCGCTTGCGCCTCGAATGATCTGACTCGCTCGATCCCTACTATGGCTGTCAATCAGAAGCACTCCGCGCGACTCCACCATCCTGGCACCATGCTTTGCAACATCTACTACCAAAATGACCTTCAAACCTGCTAGGCGAGCAAGCTGGGAGAGAAAGAGTGCGCTGGTCGAGGACCCTCCCCAGATCACTATCCACTCTCCGGCTTCGGGTAGGTCCTGCTCTTCCATGGCTACACACTCGGCCACTTGGTCTTGAGGCAAATCTTCCAGGCGCTGCCTTCGCACGATTTTCCTGATATCGGCACTTGCTGCACCTTTTCCAGAGCCGGCTTTGGGGAACCTTACGCCCAAACACACCCCAAGTGCCAGGCTTGCTGCGATATATGCAACGCCGAGTGCAGCACCCTGAGATGTTGACACGTGTCCAGGTAATCGGCAGACAGTATGCTCGCTAGCGATCGCATACTGCTGGTAGGCTGCCTTCCGCTGGTCTCTATAGTCTGTGGACCCACAAAGCACAACGTCTCCCAGCTGGATATGGCTGGGTGCCGAGGGAGCTTTGACGACCACGCCTGCAAAGTCACGGCCAGCAACATAAGGCAATGTTGGTATGCCGTAGCCATAGTCGACTGATTTCCAATCTATGGGGTTCAGACCGATGGCATGAATTTCCACGACCAACTCGTCAGATCTCTTAATTTCTGGTACGGCGTGAGTCTGGCTTAGGACGAAACGTTGCTTGAGGGCGGGCAATACTAGGGCGCATTGACGGGCCGGCAGATCGTGATCAGTATTTCCATGGAGCAGCATCGATTTCGCTGTGCACTTCGCCATCGCATTCTTGAGTTTGCTGTCACTGATCACTTCGGCGACATGGTTGATTGGCGTCGCGCTACCCCAGTCGATGTCCTCCCCAATCTCCAGCCCCAAGTTCTCGAAAGCAGTCATGGTGAGCCCATTATCCCTCGCAGCAACATCAGCCATCCTGCAACACTTCCAGTCGAGAAGTTGACTGTTGATCGCCTCAAAGTGTAAGGCGAACTCATGTGCTGGACAAAGAGCTACTACTCTCGTACGAGTCCAGCTGGTCGTTGGCCTATCGCTGAACAGCGAGGCCAGCGATAGAACTAATATTGACAGGCACAGGTCCGCTGTCGGCGTCACATTACTATTACCAACTCATGTTTTGGCCCCAAGGTGCAGTGGATTGCCTTTGCCTCCACAGCAGCGAGCTCCTTTATGTCCGGCGTGCTCCCGGCCGGTTGAGCAGTGATGCAAAGCGGGACGGAATTGCGTGATGAATGGAGCAGATGCTGGACTCGCAATAGCAAATGTCACTAATAACTAAGCATGCGTAAAAGTAAATGACGCTTATGGCTGCTCGGAATGGTGCTGCCCGCGACGTTAGAACTACAGTAGTTCTATTGCGAGAAGCAACCTCTGTCCCAGGTTCGTCGGCTTTCTGCTTCCGGGTGATCGGGAGCCTCACATCGACAGCGATCCTGCATGCATTCGGCAGTTACTGGTACTCCGAGAACCAAAAGAGCTGTTTTCGAATTGCTTCGACTGTTACATTAGACGAAAGGCGGGTTAATCCATCAATATGGGTTCGATCGAAGTAGAGCCTCTGGTCAATGGCAATCATGCCGACGCAAAATCAGCGACGACAAGTACTGCTATCGAGGTGGTCGATGATAGCCGAACGATACCAGTCAACGGAATCTCAGAGGACAACGACATTTGGGTATATCCTCATCCAACTGACTTCAAGATCAGTGATCATCCTATTGATGAGATCCGAAGTCTGAAGGTATGTGGACTGCAAGACCATCTGAGCAAATCGATTACTTATTCACTCATCGGATCCAGGTCGCAATCATCGGAGCGGGACTAGCTGGAATCGAGGCTACCATTCTTCTCAAGGCCAAAGTACCTAAAGTTGATTTGACTGTACTCGAGAAGAATGCAGATGTGGGAGGCACTTGGTGTAAGCGGAACCCATCACACAGACGCACTCGTGCTGAGCTTTTCTAGATGAGAATGTATATCCCGGCGTGAGATGTGACATTCCAGCCCACGTCTACCAGTCCACCTTCTCGCCGAATCCCTTCTGGACGGAGGAGTACGCCCAAGGAACCGAGATCTTGGCGTACTGGAAGTCGGTGGCCCGCAAGTACAACGTCTACAACAGCGTGAGCTTCCAAACGAAGGTCACGGGAGCTTATTGGGAACCTTCAAAGGGTCAGTGGCGTGTTGAATCAACGAATCTTGATGACGATACGCAAAGTACCAACCATTACGACTTCGTAATCACTGCCATTGGCCATTTCAATGAGTGGAAACTCCCTGACTATCCCGGTTTAGGTATGTCGCTCGCTTGGAATCTCATCGACAACAATCACTAATGTTCTATTAGAAACGTACAAAGGCCACCTTCGTCACTCCAGCAACTGGGATCCGGGTTTCGACCCTGCTGGCAAGCGAATCGCCACTATCGGGTGCGTGTGATCATTCGATCCTGGACGCCTCGGGCTCAAGCTAACTATGTTGCGAAGGAACGGAGCAAGCGGCATACAGGTAACCACTGAATTGCAGAAGGTGGCATCTCACGTAGATCACTATGCTCGCAATCGCACATGGATCGCGGGAAACTTCAATCCGACCCTGAAGGAGCGCCAGAACACGCCTATGCATTTTTCGACAGAACAGCTGGAGTCGTTCAAGGATCCAGCAAGTTACTTGAAGTATCGCAAAGAATTGGAAGGCAACTTCTTCAGAGGTTTTGACAGCCAACTGCGAGATTCAGAGGCGACCAAAGAGACTACCAAGAACTTCACGGAGATGATGAGAAAAAGGCTAGGCGATAAGCCTGAGCTACTGGAGAATCTAGTGCCAGGTGTGTCTCCGTCTTGCTCTAGTGCGCATGGCACGATGTCCCATTGACAGTTATTCAGAATTTCCACCACACTGCAGACGACTCACACCAGGACCGGGCTACTTGGAAGCCCTCACGAAGGACAATCTTAGCTTCATCCAAACACCGATCGAAAGGTCCGACATAGCTGCAATGCCCAGATTGTGATTTGCTCGCTAATCATGGTGCCAAGGTTCTATGAGGATGGAATCGTCACCATCGACGGAGTGCAGCGAGAGGTTGACGCCATCATTTGCAGCACGGGGGCGAACGTAGGGAACGCGGCCGTACTCTGCTGAACCATCGGCTAACAATTGTCTTGATTTCAATATAGGTGCACTATGCTCCGCCATTCCCGATTGTTTCAGGAGAATACGACCTCTCCCGAGATTGGCGGCCCGATGGCAAATTTGGCTGGTATAGCTATCTTTCCCCCCCAGAACGCGACACGATCGATGCTGACCATTGACCGTCTTGATGAAGGCCGTACAGCTATCTTGGCCTAGCGACTCCCGGGTAAGGACCAAACGCATCTGTTGACACCTCCTCGTGAATGCTGACGATCGTGCTGCAGCTTCGCCAACTTGTTTTATTTGCTCGGTAAGAGTGACATGTTGATCGTGCATTCACTTCGCGGCTGACAATTACGATGTGCAGGGCCTAACCCGGCTGGCCCTTCTGGCACTGTTCCTCATGCAGGTGCGAATAATGTACCTCCTGGAAGTGCACACCACGACCTAACCTGTTTCACAGTTGAGACGCAGATCACTTACGTGGCCAAGATGCTGCGCAAGATGTCATCGCAAGGAATCAGAACGATGACACCATCAAAAGCTGCGACTGACGGTGAGTGAGGGGTGGCTGATGGAACGTCGGTGTCGCTGATGGTCTGTTGAACAGACTTTGTGAGGTATTGCGATGCTTTTTTCCCGCGCACCAACATGAGCCTCAAATGCTCGTCGTGGAGTAACGGTGGTCGTCCTGGCGCTCGTATTCACGGACACTGGCCAGGAAGCGGAGCACATATCAACCATGTACGTCGAGATCCGCGCTGGGAGGACTACGAATACACTTACGTGCGGCCCGAGAATCGCTTTGCGTACTTTGGCAACGGACAGACGGCGAAGGAGAAAGATCCCACCAGCGATATGACGCCCTACCTGCGGCTCGAAGAGGCAAATGACTTGAGAGACCTGCACGAGCGATGGTGGGATCTCTGATGGAGTGGACGTGCCTGCTTCTCTGTACAAGAAGGACGTCACGATAGAGTGAGACACGCGAAGGGATGCCCTTGATATTGTTCGAAAAAAATTATTGGAGCAGAAAGATACTTTATCCCACTCCTACTCTATCCAAGCACATAATATCCCGGTGTCGCACGTCAAAATATTGTGCGCAACGAATGGAGCATCACCTTTCCGGCTCGCTCGATCCCTCTCATTATTGGAGAGTGAATGAGCTACTGCAAGCCTAACAAATCACAAGACCACAGCCTCGCCTTGGCGATTTCCCCGCACGTGCAATGCACAGACGAGATTCAAGTATTCTCACATACGCTTCGAGCCATCATCAACGCAGCCTGCGCTATCCGGCATTCATCTGCATCTACCAACCCAAAAGACAGCATGCGATCTTGTCATCTGTCCCTTCTTGACTACACTCGTGCCCAAGGTAAGCAAGTGGCTCAATCGACAAGGACGCTTAGTGCCGACCATCGTTAGCACATCTACGAGAACTATTTGACTCTTGGTAGGAAATATTTTTATCTGATTCCTTCGCATCCGCTAATGGTGTGCAGTCGTCCACCCTGGTCCGCCTAGCGATATCGGACCGAGCGCCTTGGACTGGGTCCTGGTGGGCGACGACGGCACCATGGACAAGCCAAACGACGTACTCGAGAAGCTTGACAGCCAGGAAGTCTGCTTCGGCCGTACACACTGGGGCATCACAGTCCTTCAAGCCATCGAACTCTTCGATGCCGGCCCAGTCTGGGCATGGGAACAATTTCCAATCGACATCGACCAATCTGGTCTGACCAAGTAAGAGTTGTATCGTGGCCCAGTGACGCAAGCTGCTGTCGTGGCAACTCTCGCAGCTATCAGCAGGATAATTTCAGCCGCAGCATCGCCTGTCCTGGACAGTCTCTCTTCGGGGAGCGCCATCAGGCCTTCACTCAAAGCAGAAGTCAACTATGGACGGCTGTCACTCGGAGACCATGTGCCATTCCAAGGGGGTCAGCTCCATCATCGACCTCTTTTGAAAGCTGCGCAACGTGAGATTGATCTCTCAAGACATACGGCGCAACAAATCTCTCGTCGAATTCGTCGCGGCGACTCCCAGCCTGGCCTCCTCAGTACCTGCTTCGGCCCTAGCTTGTAAGTGGATCAACATCAGAACGAATCTCACTGCCCAAGCGATGATACATGTCCAAAGGATCCTGACAGCAACTCTGTCTCAGTCCTGATATGAGAAGACACTCGCTAACATGATTGTCATCATTGTGTAGATACATCTACGGCGGCCAAATCCACGCCAACGCCGCTGCACGCAGTCCAGCCTCACTCGCCAAGCTTCCCACATCAATCCTCGGAATCCGCAACAAAGCCATATGCCTCTCAACGCTCGAAGGGAAAGGTTTTTGGATCACACATATCCGTCGACCGAAGATCAAAACCGAAGTGGCGTTGTGTCCCAAAATTCCCGCCGTCCATGGCTTACTGGAGCTAGGGATCCTGTCTACCGATGATGTCCTATCACACAACTGGCCCCCACCTGCAGACTTCATGTTCATGCCTGAGACATTTCAAGAAGTGTGGATTGAATTCGAAGATGACGAGGATTCCAACAAGACGACTGCGTATGTGTTCTTGGATTTCTACAATGGCGCCATGTCCACGGATCAATGCTCGCACCTGATTGAGGCGTTCGATTATGTTCTCTCGCGGGAGAGTCAGGTCCAGGCTGTCGTGCTTATGGGAGGGTCATATTTGTCCCATAGTGGTTGATTCTTGAATTGCATATTCAAGTGAATATTCATATTTAGAATATTCATGATTGATTATAGTAGTCCTAAATATTTATAAATACTCATATTTAGCCGGATATACTACGGCATATATATATCCTATATAAGTATACGAATTCTAGCTCTTTCTTTATATAATATAGTATCTTTAATCTAATACTCCTCTATCTATAAAATAATAAACTACGACTTTTACAGAAGGGATTACATCCCTTAAGAAATGAATAATCTTCTTATTAATTACTACTAAAATTAAATAACTATTATCTAATCTACTATTTAAGCTACTACTAGAATCTAACTAACTATCTAAACTAGTAAAATATTTATTCTTTCTATCCTTTTATATACTAATTCTAAGTATTTACTTAAATATTCTAAATTGAATATTTACTAATTTAATTAGAGGGTCTAGAATCGATTACTATCTATATAGAAAACCTTAGGAATTGCGCTATCGTAGCTTCTAAGGAGTCCGAGTTACGTATAGAGTATTAGACCGCTCTTTTTACTAGTAAATCTTGCTCTTATTCCTCTAGCAATACTACCGTCGTCTCTATTAATAGTATAGATCGATTTCCGCTACTTTTAAGGTATTGTTATCGCTACTATAGGTTACGCTAAGCCTATTACTATAAAGCTATATAGAATAGACGATTTTATAGCTACTTGGCTTATTAAATACTTCGAGAACAAGATATCTATTAGTACTATAATAGACGAGACAAGGCTCTCTAAATCTACTATATATCGTACAAGAAGCTACTAGTAGGTCTTCGGTACTATGTATCTCGAACACTACGCTAAGCAAGGTAGACCTAGGCTCTTAAACGTTAATTAAGAGTTATGGCTCCTATAGTATCTTACTAAGCGTCCGGACGCTTATTTGGTAGAGATTATACTCGCAATATTCGATTAATTCGAGATAGAGTTATTAGCGTATACGGTATATAGTATACTAAAGAAATATAGGTAGACTCGTAAGGTAGCTCGAAAGATAGCGAAAGAGCGTAATCTAGTACTATAGGTACTCTAGCTCGCTAGGAGTTAGAAGTAGCCTATAGATAGGTTAATATTTATCGACGAGACTACCTATAATTAGAAGACTAGTTAGCGAAAGTATAGCTAGAGCCCTCGAGGCGTAGATTGTTATAATGTAGCCTTTGTAAAGCGTAAGATCTACTAGTCGATATTGCTAGCGTTTACTATCGATAGGTATCTACCTTGTACTACTATCCGCTAGGATTTAATTACGAAGGAGATATTCTTCCGTTAGCTCGTAGATAATATTCTTCTATTACTAGATAGCGGTCCTTAAATAATCTTTATTATAGATAACTATTTAATCTACTATAGTGCCGAGATTGTAAGGTTAATACTAGACGCTAGCTACTATATTAAGTACCTACTACTATACTCGCCGGATTTGAATCCTATCGAATAGATATTTAATCTTTTAAAGAAGTTTATTAAGCGGTACATTACCGACGTAGATTACTTTCTAACCTTCGAGAAATACCTTATCTAGTACCTTTAGGAGTATGCTAGCGATAAGGCGTACGCTATATTTAAGCATTCTAGATACAACGTCGATAGGATAGATTTAGGCTTTAGCGAAGACGAGTACCTCGAAACGGCTAGTTCTAGTTAGAATTTCCTCGAGTTTAATACTATAGAGCGATAGTAGATATATTAGGCTAAAATCTCGCTAAATAAGGTACTCGATAGCGATATAATAGTATATAAGGATAATAAAGAAGAGATAATAAGTAAAGACGAGGAATATTTAGAGATATAAAGTATAGTCGGCTCTATATAACTCCGCGCCTAGCGCGGCATTAGCGTATATAGATTAGAGAAGAAAGTAAATCTTTCGAATTACTACTATCTTACTATATTTACTATTTACTAACTAACGTATATAATAAGTTTATATTAATAAAGGAGATAGACCTCGTTATAGCCTCTTTATATATCTAAAAAGTATTACAATCCGAGTAGTAAAAGTGTAGCAATACTACGTCGAGGCAAGCTAGTAGTTCGCTTATATCTTCTTATCCTTAGCGAGGTTAGCAAGAGCCGCGCCTACGTTACTAATAGTACGACCCCTCGCCTATTTCCTTACCGCTTTTACTAATCTCTTCCTTATTCCTTCTTATAGACCTATTGCCTTCTATTCTATAGTTATGGCGGTAGCAAGGCTATTAATATCGTATCCCTCGTTATTAAGTATATTAAATATATAAGAAACTATCGAAGAATCGTCCGGATATATAAACTCTAGTACTAATAGTATCTAGTTAAAGAACGACCTTAAAATCGCTCGAGCCTTAGCGAGGACTAGCTTTAGTAGTCGGTCTAATATCTATCTAGTCGTCTTTACCTTCGCTACTACGACGACGGATAGGCGTACTAGCGATACGACCTAAGAAGCCTCTAGTATTAAAGGCGCGTACTATCTCTTCGCTAAAGAAGATATTAGTTAGGTTTATAAGGACTAGATAGCGTAGAGTCTCTATCTCCTTACCCTTCGAAGAGGGCTTCGTAAACGACGACGAAGCTAACGAGGACTCGAACTTCTTACTATACTTCTTCTTAGTAATATAGGCAACAATCTCCTAGTCTAGCTTCTTTAAGTTCTCGAGCGTTAAAGGATAATCTTTATCGGTTAATTTGCGATAGATTATAGCCTTTGCCTACTAGTCGATTAATATATAGTTGTTTAGCGTATCTAGACTATCGATATAATAATAGCCGCTAGGCTACTAAGAAGTCTTATAAGCCGCATTATTATAGCTAAGACGTAGGTTTATCTATAGTAACTAGTTGCCTATCTATTCCATTTCCGCGATTAAAGGAGCTATAACCTCTAACTACTTCTTAGTCGCTAACTTTACGCCTATCTTACTAGCTACTACTAGCTTAATAATAGGTACTATAGTAGCGTATAGTTCTACGTCTATTCGAACGTCTATCTTACTAGCCTCTCGAAGCTCTACTATCTTCGCTTTAGCCTAATTATATATCGACTCTTCTACTAGAAGAATATTACCCTTCTTATTAAATACCTTCTCCTAATCGATCCTTAATATATCCGCTTTCTTATAGCTATTATAACTAATAAGAAGTACTATTCTATATAGCTCTTTAAGCTTAGGGTCGTACTTGGAAATAGTACTCTTAGACTAGCGGAAGGCTTACTAAACTTAGTCCGGATTGAAGCCTATATACTAGACGATAATAGTCCTTACTTCCTTATTACTATCCTATAATAGTATCTACTTAGACTCGAAGGTATTACGTAGAGGATCGTCTTTATCGCTATATACACTTAGTAGTCTAGAAGGCTCGTAGTCCGGAAGATGCCCTAGATTAATCTCTATATCCGGTTCCTTAGTTATACCTAACGCTCGTAAGGTAGCGGTATCCTTACTAGAGGCCTTAGTACCGCTATTACTACTAGTTTTCTTAGTAACGGATAGTAGAGATACCTCCTCTACTTATACTTTCTATATACCCTTATTAGGCCGCTCCGAGGTACGTAGCTTTAGTAGATTAGCTAACTTTAGCGCTATTTATTCGCTAATAACTCGATAAATCTACTAAAAAACGATATATTACTATTCTCGATAATTTAATACTATTTCAAGCACTTCTACGAACCTACAAGAGTACTAAAGGGCTCAAATTACTATAGTATAGGAGGCAATCTATACTTTCGAAGGGTTCTCGGTTTGCGGAAGTAGATCCGTCGGCGATTCCCAAGGTTTTCTACACGGACAGTATTTAGGAATTCTCTAATAGCATCGCTCTGAACGTGATCGAAGCTGCCGCTAACCCGGCTCTGGAGTCCTGGCACAACATCAACAGGATCGATGTCGTGGTTCATTACATCCTGCACGAGTTTCCATCTCGAGGGATCTTGACTATCACAGGCATGCGCGGGAATGCAGCAGCCGGTGGCGTCGCAGCTTGCGACATTCTCATCGTAGGAAGTAACATTGTCCTCAATCCTGCCTATCGAGCCATCGGACTCTACGGATCCGAGTATCATACTTTGTCATATTTTGGCCGTTGTGGCAAGACCAACGGAACCGCGATTCTAAGAAACATGCTACCTATCAGTCCACTCCAAGCCCAGAGCATCGGAACTCGTCGACTATCTTTTCCCCGGTACCGGAGAAGTCTTAGATGACTACATCAAGACTCACATCGCCTACTCGATGAAGCCGGGAATCTTGAAAAGAGGAATGTGGAAGAGGAGGAACGTCGATCTTTCTCCCTCTCCGAGCCAGAACTCACGAGCTTGCCGAAATGAGTCTCGACTTCTAGAGCCCACGGAGCACACGATATCACCGTCGAAGGCACGAATTCGTGCGCAGAGTCAAAGCTTCACAAACTCCTCTTCGCTTCGCACAACATCGAAGACGAGACGAAGAGGAACCGAGCATTTCGACAGTGTGCAATACTTCGCCCAAGACAAACTCGTCGCAGGTCTAGAAAGGAAATTGCTAGACTAGCGGCTTACCGCTATTGGACAACAAGTCATAGTAGTACCCTCGATCCCTATCGTAGAAGTCGAGAAGAAGTGTAAAACTGTCTTCTCGTATTACTATTAACTACCTTCTTCTAAGGATTTTACCGACGCCGCTACCGGATATTAAGCTACTTATAAGAAATATAAATACTTTTAGCGAATAGTATTATCTTTATATTAGAATTTTAGGTTCCTAATAATATACTACTAGTAGTAAAGTATAGAATCGTTTTCTCTCTCTCTTTTTCTAAAATCTAATAGAAACTAAATTAAATCTTATAGTATAGTCTAACTATCTCGCTTTCTAAGGTAACTATTACTATTATCTACTAATTAATATTAGATCTACTTATTACTATTTATATATATATAATAATAAAGAATATATCTAACTCCTAGTCTCTAGACTAAGGCGTAAGTACCTATAAGTATAGAAGATATAAGAATATCTCTCTAGGAATAGTAGAGTAATAGTAGTCCTTAGGAAAGGTATAGGAAGGGAGGAATCTAGTCTCTATCCCTAAGCTAGGCTAAGGAATAACCGATACCTAAACTAGGTCCTAAAGGCCTAAAAGACTAGCCTAACTAGCTAAAAACGAACGGAAATATATAGAAGAACCTCTAAACCCTTATAGACGATATCTAAAAGGTACTAAACGCTCCCTAGGCCCTAGATTTCCTATTCCCTATCTCCCTCCTCTAAAGGGCCTAGACCTAACTCCTATACTAACTTAAGGATACTAATACTATAACTATCCTCTAAACCTACCTATAGATCCTCTAAACCCTCCTAAAAGTACTTAATCTAAAAACATAGATATAGGCTACCTCCTAAGACTAGCTAGCTATACTTATTACTAAGTATATAGAGAATCCCTCTAGAAAGATATATAATTACTATAAGGATAGGATATAAGGAAGAGTAAGATAAAATAAAAGGCCTTACTAATTAAGAGATACTATAGGAACTTAAAGACCTAAGGGTAATTACTATTAAGAAACTTAAGAGTAGACGTCCTAGTAGGTTAGGTACAATCTAAGAAATTGGATCTAGGTTTAGTTTCTTAGTAGGAACCGGACGATTAGTTTAGGTTCGGGTTCTAGGACCTATACTAATTTTAGGTTAGAACCTAGACTTTTTCTAGGTTCTATAAGCGTTACTTAAAAGACTAGCTATACTATCGGCTATATAAAGGAAGCTTTACTTTTGTACTACTTAGTACTCGTCCTATAGTATCTATATATCGCCTAGGTTACTATTACTATAGAAACCTTAGGTAGGTTATGATAGGCACTATAGGAACGGGACGATCGTAATAGTTAGTATGCTAGTTAATTAATTGTCTAAACTACGTTCTATAGGTACAAGATATCCTAGTATCGTACCGATACTAGGCCGGACCGTAATAGTCTCCCCCCTAATAGGGAAGACCTATACGTCCTCGTTATAATAAAACAAAATCGAAGAGTAAACGTACTAATATATAATGTAATCGTCGCGGTAGTATTAGTAGTCGCATCGCTACCCTATAGTATTAACTACTCGGTAGCGAGCGGCGACGACCAAGCCTAGAATCGTAACGATCTAGCGATAGGCGCGTGTAGCTAGCGTAGATGGAGTCGATAGCGACCGGACCGTAGCCTCTATCTCGGCGTAGCGACGCTTACGCGACTAGGCTAGCGTTTCGGCGGTATTAATACGTAGCGGCGGTATTAGCTTACCTAAAGCCTTAATGTCTAGCTTGCCTACTATTACGTTAAATAGTGCTATCGTAACGGTTAGGGGCTATATAGTATTAAGCTAGGCATTTAGTAGGAGAAGGTCTATTATTTCGCCTATATCGATAGAGCTATCGTCGCGGAACGCCTATACTTCGTTCGCCTAGCTCTTAAGGTATTAGTCCGTAACGGCCTCGACGTCTACTAACTCGGCTTCGGTAGCGCTACCCGTACCGCCGAGGATAGTAAGCGTATCGTTTAGTACGTCTACTAACTATAGCGCTATGCGTCCCTTACCTATATTAATATAGTTATTGGCTAGTAAATTAAGGGATTGCTTGCCTATCTCGAGGAGAATACGGATAGTCGAGCGCTATTATGCTATAGTAAGGAGCAAGGCGTCTCTCTAAGCGAATAAGGCGGTAATAGTGTCCTCGAGATCCTTAGCCTAGCGATATGACTTTAATATAGCGATGTTGGCTATGCAATTAGCTAGAGCGGTCTAGTTAGCAATAAGCTATATCCGAGTAGCGGTACCCGTAGCTAGCGACTATAGTATAGCCGGCGCTAGAGGTAGTAGGGCCGGCAACTTGTCTAGGAGGTTACCTATCGCCTTAGTAACGTCGTTTAGTAGCGCGACGCGTAGTGCCTTACCTTTAGCTCGCCTAGGATTACTACTATCCGGTATCGGGTTACCGTTATCTAGCGTATCGTTACTACCTACCGAATCGCGTCCGCGGCCGGCTCTATTACGTATATAGATAGGCGTAGGGTTGCCGCGCTCTAGCGTATCGTTACTACCTAGTAAACCGAGCCTATAGTAGCGTCTATTGCGCGTACGGATCTCGGTAGGGCCTATAGTATATAGTAGGACCTTGCTAAATTAGAGAGTATTAGTAACGTTGCCCTCGTTAGGCGTAAAGGTATCGTTAGGAATTAGGAATAAAGAGACTAGGTCCTAAGACATAGTAACGTTGTACTACTCTAGGGTCTTATTAACCTAGCTAAGGTAGTATATCGTATTAGTACGGACGGCGACCGGTACGAAGTTATTAGGAACTACCTATGTCTTTATTAGAATCTCCTCGTTCTACTAGTCATCGCGTACTATATCGGGGAACGTGAATCCCTTAGGGACCTTGCCTACGTACAAATTGTTTATATACGTCGTAAATGCGTCGCTATAGTAATCGTCGTCGTAGAAGCTTAGCTAGACAATCGCTATAAAGTCGACCTTCAAAGTCTTGTCTAATACGAGTACCTTCGGGTAGAACTTCTTCGCCTTCGCGTAGCTTATGTACTTCTTACTACCTATAGTAATCTATAGGTAACCGTTCGATTTATACGTTAGCGTTATATCGCTTATTTCTTACTCGGGGACGAGATCGGTAGTATAGCCTTCGCCGCGAAGTGTATAAATGTTGTATATACTAACGTAGCGCTAATAGTAATCTTTAATGTCCTAAGTAACGGTAGGTTCGCCTAGCTAACGATAGTACTATACTAGGAGGCCGTTAGCGTTAAACGTAGATACTTAGTACTTGTATAGGAAATTAGCGCTAAAGAGGCTAGCTTCCTTTATAATCATGAGCTAAAACACTTAATAGTCGCTAAGTTAGGCGTATTCCGGTAGCAATCGTATAGTAGTAAGTCGTCCTATAATCGGGTCGAAAAGGAACTAGAGCGCCGGCGTAGTAGTAAGATCGACCTTATAGCTTGGCTTCGGGACGACTTTCTTACTAACCTAGCGCTTCTCGTTACGAAGGGTATACGTCGTATCGCCCTCTATACTAGGATAGCGGGAGTAAGGGGCTAGTCTACTATTACCTATAATTGTAGTAGATTACTCGGCGTCGGTAGTACATGTATACTAGGTTAGAATCTATACCGTATCGTAAACTAAATTCGGACCTATAACCTCCTCCTTAATCTAATATCGTATAGCTAAGCTAGTTACGCGATGTCGGATAGCGATAGGCTAGTAGAAGAACTAGACTTCGTCGAGATACTAGTTTATAGGCGCAATAGTAACGTTCTATAGCGTACAACTATAAAAGGTAACTAGTTATAGGAAGGTAGAGCCGAATGCTATATCTAGACTATAGAAATCGCGTAGGCTACTATAGATAGTAAGGGCGAGGCGTTCGTAGACTACGATAAGCGCGCGTTCCTCTAGTAGGTCGCCGTCGGGCGCGTCTATATATAGATAGAGTAGATGCGTTCGCTAATCGGGCGCGTAGAAGATAGAATAGTCGAAGGCTAGCTTCTAATCGTAAGAGAGGCGAAAGGTAAAATCGGGCCGGTTATACTACCGCTCCTAAAGGATAGCCGCTAGGTCGTATTCGCCTCGGCCTATATAATAGTATAGTTCGAGAGGGATCTAGGTACGATTATTACGCGCGGTAAGCTAGAGGTAGAGTAGGTAGAGTTTAAAGCGAGCCTAAATATACTCGATTTACTAATCTCTTAAGATAGCTAGGCGGAAGGCTACGGGCTAGCGGCCGTCGGCGTCGGTCTAGTACCGTATATCGTAGATATCCTTAGCTAAGCTATATTAATCGTTACTATAGAAGCGCTTATCGCTCTCGACTCTATACCTAAGGGTTTCGCGTACTAATTCGTTATACGCGAGCTTCTCTCGGAGCTAGTATATATATACTTGTTCTAGTATCTCGTCCTAGCGGACGTACTAACGGTAACGCAAGAGAGTTAGTAGTCGCTAGTATTAGGTAAAGTCGCGATCGCGCTAGAGCTAGTAGTAAGGGGGACTAGGTAGCGTCGCTAGTAAATTAAAGCTATAGTTAGCCGAATACGGCGTATCGACGTTCGCCTTACGACGTACTAACTTCGATAGTAGGGGTACCTTATAGCGATAGGGCTATAGTAGGTTATCTTCTACTAGCGGCGATAGTAATCGTACTATAGATAGTAGTTATTATTGTTCCGGTAAAGGCGAATTCTAGTACAAAGGTAAAGAAATTCTCTATAGTAGCGCTAGTGTTTTAGGTTCCGTACTAGTAACTACTCTACCTATGTCTATACCGGCCTTACCCGCTTCTAAAACGGCCTCTACGTTACTAGCTCTATTGCCTAGGACTCCCTCTACTTCCTCGCGAAGTCTACGAGCTTCGTAGGTAGCGCGCTCTAATGCCTCCTATACCGCTAAATCTCGGCTTCCCTAAGTAGCTACTACCTCTAACTACGTATCCTCGGAGGGGTCGTATATCTTATATCGTAGAGGATAAGGCGTATTGTTAGAGTAGCTACGAAGGTAGGCGTAATTTAGGCGCTACCGCTATATATACTCGCCGTCCGTCTATACTACCTAGCTATCGTCTATACCTTTAAGATCAAATCCCTATTCGTTAAGATAGAAACGTCCTATAGCCGCGATTCGATTAATAGCCTAGAAGACTTCGTAGCCGTAGTAGATATCGTTATCGTCTAGGAAAAGCTCTTTAGCTAGCGTATTGTTCTAAGCCTATCTCGAAGTAAGTATTCTTATAACGCCTTTCTATACCGATTTCGTAAAGGCGAATATTAGGTTCGCTACGGCGATTACCGCGGGCGTAGCGTTAATAAGGTACAAGAATATAGCGTCGTTTAGTAGTAATAAGTATACGTTTAGGAGTATTAAGCGCTTGTTTACTATATAGCGGCGCTAAACGGGGTCGAATCGACCTATACTATAGCACGTCTAG
This sequence comes from Pseudocercospora musae, assembly GCA_001578225.1. NCBI lineage: Eukaryota > Fungi > Ascomycota > Dothideomycetes > Mycosphaerellales > Mycosphaerellaceae > Pseudocercospora > Pseudocercospora musae. Next base: position 9,631 of record LFZO01000288.1, on the reverse strand, counting down.
AGGTTACCTACCTTATTTAGGTAGGTAGCGTAGTAGGTCGCGTCCTAGCCCCGGCTATCGTCGTCCTATTCGCTTTCATCGTCGTAGTATACTAGTAATTAGCCTCGGCTATAGGCCTCGTAAGCTTCCTAACCGTTACTAGTAAGTACCTAGCCCTATACCGAGCCGCTCCTTATAACCTCTCTAAGTAACCTATTTCCTACGTAGTCTCCTATCTAGACTACTACGTCTCGAGTAGGCGCTAGAAAGTTCTCGTATACGAAATCCTAAACCTAGGTTCTCGTAAACTCCGTTCTAACGGCCCGAGATACGTAAGCTACAAGTACCTACTTCTCTCTCTCTTGTAGCCTATTAAGGCGCCGACTACCCGAGGTTAGTTTAGGATTGCCGCCATTTGTGCCTAGGTTGCCTCGCGGTATACTATTATCGTTAGAATCGTCGATATTAGATAATATTTACGCGACCGGCTACATACCTTGTCGGTATCGATAATAGTAGTAGTTACGTAGCGCTATCGAATACGCAAGAGTAGCGAAAGGATACGAAGGTAGGCGCTATTCTAGAATAGATTGTATATTTAGTAGTAGTCGTCGACTACTTTCCTAAATAGGCTATATATTAATAGTACCGAGTAGGCCGAATCGCTAGAGTACCTACGGGATCTACCGGATAGCCGAAGATAGGAATTCTACGCTAAATCGCATAATATAGAACATATAGCAATAGGGTAGCTAGGTCGAATTAGTAGTTACGACTCGCTTAGAGTCGTATCGCTACGAGCCGCATTACTATAGGTACGAATAGATCTACGGCGCTAGACGTCCGATCGTTAGAGCTTGTCTAAAAAAGGCTAGCGGGCTCGAGTTCTTTAGACAATCTTTCGTACTCCCGGTACTAGCCGCTATTTCCCTACTAGATATGCCTAGTTATATACGTTAACTAGGTCTTGAGCTACTTCGAGATCGTCGAGATCGTACTATACGTTCTTCGTATCGCTATACCCTAACTATTTAACTAGATATTGGATTACCGGCTATCCGTATCGAATAGTTATACGTCTACCTACTAGTCTCTCGATCTCGTACGAGTCTCCTTCGTTAGCGACGCCTAGCCCCTATTCCGCTATAACTAGTAGAGGATCGTAGTTTGTTTAGCGCCTATACGGATCTAGGCCCGAAGGGGCCTTCTCTAGGTATACGATCGAGATAACCGAATAGATTTTCATAACCGGTAGCAATTTAAGGCGATATACTAGCCGACCGATTCGCTCTAGTATCCTAAAGGATCCCTCGTAGCGATAGCTAAACTTACGCGTTTAGCCTTAGACCTTGTAGCTAGACTAATCGTAGCCCGAATATAGACGCAATATAACCCTATCGCCTAGTCGTAGTATTAACGGCTTGTGTTTTCCGTTATATCTATCTTTTATCTTAGCTATAGCCTATACGATCGCGTCGTAGACCTCCTTCTAGATCCGTCCCCGCTTAGTAGTACAATCGTATAGGTAGTCCTCGAGATTAGCTACTAGGTCTAGATTCGTCTTGATTCCTATTACGATTTTATTCGGAGACTAGCCGGTCGTAGCGCTCTATAAGTTATTTAGTATAGCTTATAATAGCGGCAAATACTACGTCTAATCGCCTTCGGGATACTCTAAGAGCTAGAATCGTAGTACTATCTCTACTATCTAGTTAGTCCTTTCCGATTGGCTATCGGTTTAGGGGTAGTATACTACTAATATAAGTAATTTCGCGCGTAGCCTCGAAAATATCCCTTTCATAAACCCTAATAGTTAGCGAGGATTACGATCCCCGATTAGGACTAATAGAAAGCTTATATCTATTAGGCATAAGTAGTCGATCTAAGCGATTCCCTACTATAAAGCGTCCTAATCCTCGCGGCCCTATACGATAGCGACCTTCTTGCTAAATTTATATATAGACGTTAAGATAGCGTCTATGCCGGTCGGGCTAGGGGGTAGTACCGTTACGAGATCGATCGTAGCGGTATAGTAAATGCCGCTAGTTAGGGGAATCGGCTATAGTTCGCTATACGGAGTATATCGCTACGTTCTCAAAAGTAGGCATTTATAGTAATACTCGATATATTTGCGTAGTTTCCTACTTATACTATAGATATAAAATAAGGCTTAGAGCCGATTATAGCTACGATAAAAGCCCTAGTAATATCGTTCGTCGTAGGCCTACTCGAATACCTCTTTAACTATAGACTATAGAATATATAAGCGTTTACGGCCGGCTATTAATTCGCGGTAGTAGAGTAGGTTATCGCGTTTAAAGAATTTGATACCTAGCGGATTATTGAACTCATTACCGGCGAACGGGTCTTTGCCTTTATTATATAGTACTAGGTCCTTCGTAATAGCGGGTACATCGATCCCCTCTAGATACATCCGTTCTAGAGCGTTTCGAGCCTACGCCCTACGTACTAATCGCTATACTAGTACCTATTACTCGTCGTGCTCGTAAGCTAGAGCAAGGTAGCGCTTGAAATCCGGGTCTATTTCTACTAGCATTATATAGAACGACGCTACCGGCTCGCTATCGAGGTAGTACGAGAAGGGATCGAGATTCTCCGCTTCTAGGTCTTCCTTCGGCGCCTCTATATCCCCTAGTAGACGGCTAAGAGTATCCGGTACTAGATAGATACGGCTAGGCCTATAGATTATATTAATACGGAATTGGAAGAGAAACATCGATACTCTTACTAATTTGAGATTCTACTTACCTATATCGGTCGTCGTCGCTATCGAAACGGCGTTAGTAAGTCCTACTATGGCGTAATAGTCTATAAAGATCGTCGTAGGATACGCGGACGCCTATATAAGGTAGCCGATCTTCTTTACTATCTAAACGATATCCGAGTACTCGAGTTTAGTTAGCTAATATCGCTTCTCCGCGTCGCTAAGACTACGACTAAGGAACAATATCGGCTATATATAATAACGTAGGAACAATTAGGCTTTACTAGTATTATCTAGGATAGGGTCTAGGTTACCCTTAACGTAGTATACTATAGTACCGTAACCGAATTCCCTCGATAAATTAATATCGGTATACAAACGCTATATATAATTAAAATAGTAGAGGAATTCGGATGTCCTAAACATCGATTGTAGGTAGTTGAAGGCTACTAATAGCTCCTCGCGCTACTATCGGTTCTCGCCCGGTTTCGCTATAGCTACGTGCCGTCTTCTTACGTTCCCTAATACCGGCGCTTCCTTAAGTAATCGCGTCTTTTTAGCTTATAATAGCGCCGCTATCTAGGCGTAGTAGGGGATATACTAGCGGAGCCAATTCGTTAGTCCGATATATTATTCCAATTTCTAGGCCGATTCTAGGAACTAGAGCGAAGTAATCGCTACTATCTTCTCGTTACTCGTAGCTAAGCCTAAACCACTAACGTATTATCCTAATAGCGTCGTAGACGGGAACCCTAGGAAGGTTTTCTTTAGGCTAATACTAATTCGTACCGCGTTAAGCAAGTAGAAAACTATATCTAAGTAGCGGAGATACTTCTCTAATATCTTCGAGAATACTACGATATCGTCGATATAGGCTCTTGCGAAATCCCGGCAATTGCGTAGAATACGATCTAGCTTGCGCTATATAAACTAAACGCTATTTGAATAGCCTATAATAGCGATATTGAATTACTCCTATCCCTAGTAGGTATTAATCGCTAGCTTGTAGCGATCCTCCTTCCGTACTCCCTACTAGTAAAAGAAGGTAAGATAGTCTATCGTACTAATAAAGTTATAGCCGACGAGGAGACTAAATAGATCTACCTAAAGGGGAATCTAGTAGCTATCGGGAATACTTATCCGGTTAAGGCCCCGGATGTCTACGACTACTCGCGGTTTATCGATTAATCTCCCTTTACTATCGGGAACGGTCTTCTAGACTACGAATACCGGAAACCTAAAGGGAGTTAGCTCGGTCGTAAATTGTATCTTGCCCTAATCGTACAAATCCTTATACATCTTATCGACTACTTCCCGGTCTCGCTTTCCTAGGTTAATTACCTTAGGCGATAGAAGCTTATCGAGGTAGTTAGGCACTATAGGGATAGGTATAAATTCTAACTCCGGAATGTCTACGATCGTACGGCGATTAGTAAAGAGTCGTAGATATTTTTCGACTATCGACGCGATTTTATCGGCTCGATCGGGCTCCCTATAGATCGTAATCCCTAAGGAGTATTTTCGTTCTAACTCTACTACCGTTATTAGAGCGTTAGGGTTAAGAGCCGCTAGACCGTAGTCGCCTATATCGATATGAAATGCGCCCTCGAAGGAGCTATCTAGTAGGGTTCCTATCCGCTAGCTAGCCCTAATCTATACGCTCTATATAGAATCGTTACGTACTTAGGTATAGGAGAAATTAGTATCGACTATCTAATTGTATACCGATACCAATAGCGGCGAGCTAGCCGATAGCCCTTATACGGATCCGTATAGTTATAGCATTACGCCTACTTCTAGTACAAAATCGCGGCGCTATAGGAGGTCTCTAGTAAACTAGATTAGTACTATCGTAACTATGCGAGGTAGTAACGTAACATCTTTAGTAACGTAAACCGGACGATTAAGGACCGGTTTGCCCTTCTTTCGCTTAACTACTACTTCGAAGCTAGCGTTGCCCTAGCTAGACATAGTTACCGTCCGTATTAGTATATTAATCTTTATTCCTTCGATAGCGATCGAGTCTATTCCTAGTAGGATTTTAGCCTTCAATTTTAGTACTAAGTAGACTTCCCGTACTATATAGCCTAGGACTACCTCGCCGTTAGGTAGGATCGCTAGAACGAAGAATTCTAGGAGGACATATTCCGAGGTTACCTAGGCGCTAGCGATCCCCCCGATCTCGAGCGGCTTACATAGTTAAAGTACCTCGATATCTAGGCGCTATCCTAGTACGAACGCTTTCTCGCTAATCGTTATAGTATAGCCGGTATCTAAGTAAATCTACTCGGTCGTCCCTCCTAGCGTAAACCGGGATAGAAACGTTATGTATTAGAAATTGCGGAAAGTATAGCCTCGCTAGGTCGAGGATAGAGCCGTCGATCTCTAAATAACGGGGTAAGCTAGTAGTCTCTACTATACCGGAAGCGTAGATACCGTTTTCCTCCTATAGCCCTATTTTAGGTACGTATATAGAAGGTTACCGGAGGCAAAGCCTAGGTAGCAAATCTTGTAGGTATACTTAGACGCGACGAATAGCTATACGGCTATAGGTATCTTGGTTTTCGGTAGCGACAATAGCCTAGGTTTTTAGGAGGCTATCGATGATAGAGTCCCTATCCTACTAAAGTACGCTCTATAATCCGAATAGTATAGATTAGTATAGTAACTATTAGAGCTAGCGTCGCCGAAATAGCCCTATTCCCGATCGGGTTATAGCTAGTTATCCTCCAATGCCTTAGCGCGCTAGTACTCTAGCTAGGCATTACCCTCGCTAGGTAACCCGGTATTACGATTAGGCGCCTATCCGGTATAATTCCCCTTACCAAAATAGGCCTACTCGCGACGGTCATTCTAGCGTAGCCTCGAGTTAGTATTATTTACGCCGTAGGGCTTATTTTCGATCTACCTTAGATCTCTTAGTAGGTAGATCCTTCTCTACTACCCGTTTGCGTTTATTTCCTAGCGGTTGCTCTACTAATTATATCTATTAGTATAAAAACGGGGGTTAGGGTAGTTACCTATCGCCTCGGTCCGATTAGAATTCTCCTTCTATCTATAGCTACTATCGGCTACTCGTAGTAGAAAATTGCGACCGTTCCTAGTACGATTAGGTTGCGTTCGAGCCTTATCTACTCCGTTTACTATTTGTTCCTAGATATAGAACTTCTTCTTATAGGCCGTAACGAATTCGTCGGTCGTCGTATCTTCGTCTAGCTCGAATAGGGCTTCCTAGAAACGCGGCTCTAAGCGCCGATACGCTTAGAGTACTTAGAGCTCTTCGCTAAACCCTACGTTACCTACTAGACGTATCGTAGTAATAATGTAGTCCGTAATTAATCTACCTACCCGAACGTCCTTCTAGCTATAGGATTACTAGTCGAGTATTCTTATCGCCCTAACTAGGGAGACCTTCTAGCGCTTAGCGAGCCGTTCTTCCTATCTTCTAATTCCTCTACTACCTCTAAGATAACGACGGTTACGGTCGGCGATCTAGGCCTAGTACTACGATTAGGCTATATCGCGAAAGTAGAGCAATAGGTTAAGGCGTACCTCCTCCGATCCAACTATCCGTACGTAGTCTTTAGTAGCTAGAACAAAGGCATAGACCGAGCGATAGGTTATCTTGTTACCTACTAGGGCATAATCGCCCTTACCGTACTCCATTATACTTAGCGTCGGATTAAAGAATCCTAGGCGTAATAGGTCGAAACGCGCCTTTAGATAGTTATATATTAATTCTTCGGAATCCGAAGACGAAGAAGATCTATCCCGGTAGTGTCTATAACGATATGTTCTATAATGTCTACGACGGCTACGCCGGCTATGTCTATCGTCGTCTATAGAGCTCCTAGACGAGGACGGCGATCCCCGGGGAGGCTAGCTACGTCTTCTAAAGCGTTTGCCCCTTCTATTGTAGCGACCTATACGACGCTCGCTATAATTAGAGCGATTAGACCGGTTACTATCCTCGCTATTAAGATCGAGGCCTCTTATATTACTATAGGGTCTATAGGCGCGACGCTCCTTATTACTACGACGATAGTTACGTAAGTAATAGTAACGGGTATTAGGGCGCCTATCGTTGCGGTCTCGTAGGGAATCGTAGCGACTACGGTTAGACCTAAGTCTAGCTCTCCTTAACCGGGAACGCTAGCGCTAGTAGAGATAATCTTCTACGTAATCGTAGAATTTCCTTTTACGCCCGCTACGGTCCTCGTTATAGCCTCGCCTAGTATAGGATCCCTAGTCCTCCGGTACTAGTATAATTCCCTACTCTAATAGGAACTCGATTACGGAATCGTCTAAATAGACGCCTCGTTTCTATACCGACTATCTCAAAGCGTCGAACCATTAGCGTTCCTACTAGAGTCGTATATTATCGCGATCGATCTCCTCTATCTCCTCTAAACGCGAGCGACGCACATCGCTACTATAGTTATTAGGGCGGCCTCGCGGGTAATTACGTTCTATAGGGCCTTAATGGTCGTCTACTACCGGATATAGTAACGAATTGAATAGTAACGAACGACATATCCGCTACGTATAAGGTCCTTGTAAAGGTCGTCGCTAAAACACTAAGGGTAAGGTATCTATCGACCGCTAGGATACTAGCGAACGCGACGGGGCCTACGAACGCGATGCCGCTCTCTACTAGGTCGCTATCGGCGTATTTCCTATACCTAGTAGTTCTAGCTATAGCGAATACGTACTCGACTACCTCGAACGGATCGGCGGCTCGCTCTATTAGGCAAGTCTAGTACGCTCGATATCTATAGGGAAGTATATTTCGGGGTAATATTGCTTATAGTAGTACGACTCGCGGGTTATAGGGAGTGCGGCTTTTACTTCCTTAACCGCCCTAGTAAGTAGGCCTTTGTCTACTACCTACTATCCTAGAAAATTAAACTCGTCTAAGACATATAGGCTTAGTTCTTAGACCTTAGCGGCCGAGGGCCGTAGATTCCCTACGATAGGATAGTAGTATAGGACGTAAGCCGCTAATAAGTCGATATAGCCTTACTTACTCCTTAACTAGGCCGCAAAGGTATCGCTATAGCTTACGTATTACGCGATGTAAGTATAGATCTATATTATATGCGGTTTAATAGCCGGTAATCCAAAACTACGGTAGGGGGGATATAGTTAGACTACTAGATTAAGGGAGTACTATTTCTAGTCGAGTTAGAAGCGGGACCCGAGCTAAAGAGGTTTTCTAGTAGTATCGTAACGTTGTCGATATAGAATCTAGGACAAACGAGTAGCTAGTATTCAAGATCCGGTTCCCCTACTACCTATTAGAAGTAGGAACCGTAGTTGTATTAATGCCGGTACCTTCTCTCTATCCGATAGGTCTTGCTCGTACTAGATTAAAATTGTAACTAGTAGTTATAGCTATACTACCTACTCCGACTTATAGTTGCCCTAATAGAGGCAATCCGCGATAAAGCGAATATAGGAGGGTATTGTAGTGCCGGCGGCGCTATAGAGGCGGCCGTTAACTAGCGCGGAAGTGTAGTAAACCGGCTACTCGCGAATCGAGTCGAATAGGTCTAGATCGTAGAGATTGGCTAGCCGATCGTATAGATCTATACTAATCGTCTTTGTCTAGTCCATATCGGCGCGATATCGCGATAGCTCGTCGGTTTAGGTAGTAGTAGAGGTAGATTAGTATAGTAGCTAACCGTATCGTAAGCCTCGCAAAGCTACCAAGTTAATAGGTACTATAGGAACGGGACGATCGTAATGGTTAGTATGCTAGTTAATTGATTGTCTAAACTACGTTCTATAGGTACAAGATATCCTAGTATCGTGCCGATACTAGGCCGGACCGTAACAGGTTACGTTATAAATTTCTAAGCTATATTACTAATTCTTACCTTGCGAAAACTTCGATATTAATATCCTATAATAACTACGTAAGATAGCTCGCGATAAGCGTATAGCTTAACCTACTATCTATAGTAGTACTTAGTAACTACATTAAGGCAACTACGAGCTTAGTAACCGTATCTACGACGAGGATAATAAACCTAATAATCGCGTACCGAGCCTAAAGCGTCGTAAGACAAAAGAGGCGTATTCTACGTATAGAAAGACTATAGTAGATACAAAGCGAGTCTTATAAATATCTAAGACTAAATAAGCCTTAAGAAAGAAGAAAAGAGCTAAGTAAACTATATTCTAACGGTAGCTAGAGAAGTAGAAGGAGAGACTTAAGTAGGATAAAGCTACATTTTAGTAGAAAAGTAAGGCTAAATAAGAAGAGAAGCTATCTAGTCTAAGACTAGTCTTCTTATAGTAGAGGAATAGAGGATTAGTATTACTATAGCCGGCCGTATAGCTAGCCTTATTGAATTTATTATTAATCGAATACTAATATAATTTAGGAAAGAGATTAAGGTAAAGGATAAAGAGGGTCTATATAATAAATATATAGTAGTAGATGTTTTAACTAGCGTAAGCTTGAAAGAGATAGTACTCGACTATTACCTAATAGAATAGTACGAATAGAGCGACTCTAATATAAAAGATCTATCCGCGGATTCTAAGAACTAGGACTTTATTAATCCGACTTAGCCTCTTACTCTCTATTATAAAGCTAAGATACAAGAGGTAGCTAAGGAGCTTTACTACCTAAAATTTCTCGATATCGAGTTTCGCGTAGTATATATATATTAGTATAAGGCTATTCATTCGATATAGAGAAAGCTATAGGCAATTAAGGAGTTTGAGAGGGATATATAGACTAAGGTCTAGATTAGAAAGCTATTAAAAGTAGTAGGAAATAGTAGAGTTTAGGTATATCCTTTATAGCTAGCTATGTAGCCGGCTAAAAAGTTAGGTCTTGCTAACAATTCTATAGAAAGCTTTAAGTTAGGGACGCTTCCCTATACTATACGAAATCTATACCTACGCTAAGCGTAC